>CM059801.1:40145000-40247500 GCA_030435695.1 Brachymystax lenok tsinlingensis
ATATAGTGTACTACTATAGACCAGAGCCCTATTCCTATATAGTGCACTACTATAGACCAGAGCCCTATTCTATATATATAGACCAGAGCCCTATTCCCTATATACACTACTATAGACCAGAGCCCTATTCCCTATATAGTACTACTATAGACCAGAGCCCTATTCCCTATATAGTGCACTACTATAGACCAGAGCCCTATTCCCTATATAGTTCACTACTATAGACCAGAGCCCTATTCCCTATATAGTTCACTACTATAGACCAGAGCCCTATTCCCTATATAGTTCACTACTATAGACCAGAGCCCTATTCCCTATATAGTACACTACTATAGACCAGAGCCCTATTCCCTATATAGTGCACTACTATAGACCAGAGCCCTATTCCCTATATAGTGCACTACTATAGACCAGAGCCCTATTCCCTATATAGTGCACTACTATAGACCAGAGCCCTATTCCCTATATAGTGCACTACTATAGACCAGGACCCTATTCCCTATATAGTGCACTACTATAGACCAGAGCCCTATTCTCTATATAGTACACTACGTTGGACCAGAGCCCTATTCCCTATATTATTTATTTAACCAGGTAGGCCAGTTGAGAACAAGTTCTCATTTACAAGATAAAGATAAAGCAAAGCAGTTCGACACATACAACAACACAGAGTTACACATGGAGTAAAACAAACATACAGTCAATAATACAGTAGAAAAACAAATCTATATACAATGTGTGCAAATGAGTTAAGATAAAGGAACGTAAGGCAATAAATAGGCCATGGTGGCGAAGTAATTACAATATAGCATTTAAACACTGGAATGGTAGATGTGCAGTAGATGAATGTGCAATGTAGAAAAACTGGGGTGCAAAGGAAGAATATAAATAAATAAATACGGTAGGGGATGAGGTAGTTGGTTGGGCTATTTACAGATGGGCTATAAACAGGTGCAGGGGTCTGTGAACTGCTCTGACAGCTGGTGCTTAAAGCTGGTGAGGGAGATAAGTGTCTCCAGTTTCAGAGATTTTTGTACTTCGTTCCAGTCATTGGCAGCAGAGAACTGGAAGGAAAGTCGGCCAAAGGAGGAATTGGGGGTGACCAGTGAGATATACCTGCTGGAGTGTGACCTACGGGTGGGTGCTGCTATGGTGACCAGCGAGCTGAGATAAGGCGGGACTTTACCTAGCAAAGACTTATAGATGACCTGGAGCCAGTGGGTTTGGCGACGAGTATGAAGCGAGGGCCAGCCAACAAGAGCGTACAGGTCTCAGTGGTGGGTGGTATATGGGGCTTTGGTTACAAAACGGATGGCACTGTGATAGACTGCATCCAATTTGTTGAGTAGAGTATTGGAGGCTATTTTGTAAATGACATCACCGAAGTCGAGGATCGGTAGGATGGTCAGTTTTACGAGGGTACAGTGAGGGGACAAAGAAATGATCAGTCTATAATTTTAATGGTAGGTTTATTTGAACAGTGAGAGACAGAATAACATTTAAAAAATCCTGAAAAACACGTGAAAAATGTTGTAAATTGATTTGCATTTTAATGAGGGAAATAAGTATTTGACCCCCTCTCAATCAGAAAGATTTCTGGCTCCCAGGTGTCTTTTATACAGGTAACGAGCTGAGATTAGGAGCACACTCTTAAAGGGAGTGCTCCTAATCTCAGTTTGTTACCTGTATAAAAGACACCTGTCCACAGAAGCAATCAATCAATCAGATTCCAAACTCCATAGCCAAGACCAAAGAGCTCTCCAAGGATGTCAAGGACAAGATTGTAGACCTACACAAGGCTGGAATGGGCTACAAGACCATCGCCAAGCAGCTTGGTGAGAAGGTGACAACAGTTGGTGCGATTATTCGCAAATGGAAGAAACACAAAAGAACTGTCAATCTCCCTCGGCCTGGGGCTCCATGCAAGATCTCACCTCGTGGAGTTGCAATGATCATGAGAACGGTGAGGAATCAGCCCAGAACTACACGGGAGGATCTTGTCAATGATCTCAAGGCAGCTGGGACCATAGTCACCAAGAAAACAATTGGTAACATACTACGCCGTGAAGGACTGGAATCCTGCAGCACCCGCAAGGTCCCCCTGCTCAAGAGAGCACATATACATGCCAAGTCTGAAGTTTGCCAATGAACATCTGAATGATTCAGAGGACATCTGGGTGAAAGTGTTGTGGTCAGATGAGACCAAAATGGAGCTCTTTGGCATCAACTCAACTCGCCGTGTTTGGAGGAGGAGGAATGCTGCCTATGACCCCAAGAACACCATGCCCACCGTCAAACATGGAGGAGGAAACATTATGCTTTGGGGGTGTTTTTCAGATAAGGGGACAGGACAACTTCACTGCATCAAAGGGACGATGGACGGGGCCAAATCTTGGGTGAGAACCTCTTCCTTCAGCCAGGGCATTGAAAATGGGTCGTGGATGGGTATTCCAGCATGACAATGACCCAAAACACACGGCCAAGGCAACAAAGGAGTGGCTCAAGAAGAAGCACATTAAGGTCCTGGAGTGGCCTAGCCAGTCTCCAGACCTTAATCCCATAGAAAATCTGTGGAGAGAGCTGAAGGTTCGAGTTGCCACACGTCAGCCTCGAAACCTTAATGACTTGGAGAAGATCTGCAAAGAGGAGTGGGACAAAATCCCTCCTGAGATGTGTGCTAACCTGGTGGCCAACTGCAAGAAACGTCTGACCTCTGTGATTGCCAACAAGGGTTTTGCTACCAAGTACTAAGTCATGTTTTGCAGAGGGGTCAAATACTTATTTCCCTCATAAAAATGCAATTCCATTTATAACATTTTTCACATGCGTTTTTCTGGATTCTTTTGTTGTTATTCTGTCTCTCACTGTTCAAATAAACCTACCATTAAAATTATAGACTGATCATTTCTTTGGTGGGCAAACGTACAAAATCAGCAAGTGATCAAATACTTTTTTCCCTCACTGTATGTATTCACCCCCTTTGCTATGAAGCCCCTAAATAAGATCTGGTGCAACCAATTACCTTCAGAAGTCACATCATTAGTTAAATAAAGTACACCTGGGTGCAATCTAAGTGTCACATGATCTGTCACATGATCCCAGTATACATACACCTGTTCTGAAAGGCCCCAGAGTCTGCAACACCACTAAGCAGGGGGCACCACCAAGCAAGCAGCACCATGAAGACCAAGGAGCTCTCCAAACAGTTCAGGGACAAAGTTGTGGAGAAGTACAGATCAGGGTTGGGTAATAAAAATATATCAGAAACTTTGAACATCCCACGGAGCACCATTAAATCCATTATTAAAAAATGGAAAGAATATGGCGGCGCAACAAACCTGCCAAGAGAGGGCCGCCCACCAAAACTCATGGACCAGGCAAGGAGGGCATTAATCAGAGATGCAACAAAGAGACCAAAGATAACCCTGAAGGAGCTGCAAAACTTCACAGCGGAGATTGGAGTATCTGTCCATAGGACCACTTTAAGCCGTACACTCCACAGAGCTGGGCTTTACGGAAGAGTGGAAAGAAAAAAGCCATTGCTTAAAGAAAAAAATAAGCAAACACGTTTGATGTTCGCCAGATGGCATGTGGGAGACTCACCAAACATATGGAAGAAGGTACTCTGGTCAGATGAGACTGAAATTGAGCTTTTTGGCCATTAAGGAAAACGCTATGTCTGGCGAACACCCAACACCTCTCATCACCCCGAGAACACCATCCATAACAGTGAAGCATGGTGGTGGCAGCTTCATGCTGTGGGGATGTGTTTCCATCAGCAGGGACTGGGAAACTGGTCAGAATTGAAGGAATGATGTATGGCGATAAACACAGGGAAATTCTTGAGGGAAACCTGTTTCAGTCTTCCAGAGATTTGAGACTGGGACGGAGGTTTACCTTCCAGCAGGACAATGACCCTAAGCATACTGCTAAAGCAACACTCGAGTGGTTTAAGGGGAAACATTTAAAGGTCTTGGAATGGCCTAGTCAAAGCCCAGACCTCAATCCAATTAAGAATCTGTGGTATGACTTAAAGATTGCTGTACACCAGCGGAACCCATCCAACCTGAAGGAGCTGGAGCAGTATTGCCTTGAAGAATGGGAAAAAATCCCAGTGGCTAGATGTGCCAAGCTTATAGAGACAAACCCCAAGAGACTTGCAGCTGTAATTGTTGCAAAAGGTGGCTCTACAAAGTATTGACTTTGGGGGGATGAATAGTTATGCACGCTCAAGTTTTATTTCTTGTTTGTTTCACAATAAAAATTATTTTGTATCTTCAAAGTGGTAGGCATGTTGTGTAAATCAAATGATACAAACCCCCCCAAAAATCCATTTTAATTCCAGGTTGTAAGGCAACAAAATAGGAAAAATACCAAGGGGGGTGAATACTTTTGCAAGCCACTGTATCTAGCTGAAACTATAACCCCAGGTTAGAATGGGTGGACAGACAGACATATTTATTTATCTATTGTATAGCTACAGTGGGGGAAAAAAGTATTTAGTCAGCCACCAATTGTGCAAGTTCTCTCACTTAAAAAGATGAGAGAGGCCTGTAATTTTCATCATAGGTACACTTCAACTATGACAGACAAAATGAGGAAAGAAAATCCAGAAAATCACATTGTAGGATTTTTTATGAATTTATTTGCAAATTATGGTGGAAAATAAGTATTTGGTCAATAACAAAAGTTTATCTCAATACTTTGTTATATACCCTTTGTTGGCAATGACAGAGGTCAAACGTTTTCTGTAAGTCTTCACAAGGTTTTCACACACTGTTGCTGGTATTTTGGCCCATTCCTCCATGCAGATCTCCTCTAGAGCAGTGATGTTTTGGGGCTGTCGCTGGGCAACACGGACTTTCAACTCCCTCCAAAGATTTTCTATGGGGTTGAGATCTGGAGACTGGCTAGGCCACTCCAGGACCTTGAAATGCTTCTTACGAAGCCAGTCCTTCGTTGTTCGGGCGGTGTGTTTGGGATCATTGTCATGCTGAAAGACCCAGCCACGTTTCATCTTCAATGCCCTTGCTGATGGAAGGAGGTTTTCACTCAAAATCTCACGATACATGGCCCCATTCATTCTTTCCTTTACACGGATCAGTCGTCCTGGTCCCTTTGCAGAAAAACAGCCCCAAAGCATGATGTTTCCACCCCATGCTTCACAGTAGGTATGGTGTTCTTTGGATGCAACTCAGCATTCTTTGTCCTCCAAACACGACGAGTTGAGTTTTTACCAAAAGGTTATATTTTGGTTTCATCTGACATTCTCCCAATCCTCATCTGGATCATCCAAATGCTCTCTAGCAAACTTTAGACTTGCCTGAACATGTACTGGCTTAAGCAGGGGGACACGTCTGGCACTGCAGGATTTGAGTCCCTGGCGGCGTAGTGTGTTACTGATGGTAGGCTTTGTTACTTTGGTCCCAGCTCTCTGCGGGTCATTCACTAGGTCCCCCCGTGTGGTTCTGGGATTTTTGCTCACCGTTCTTGTGATCATTTTGACCCCACGGGTGAGATCTTGCGTGGAGCCCCAGATCAAGGAAGATTATCAGTGGTCTTGTATGTCTTCCATTTCCTAATAATTGCTCCCACAGTTGATTTCTTCAAACCAAGCTGCTTACCTATTGCAGATTCAGTCTTCCCAACCTGGTGCAGGTCTACAATTTTGTTTCTGGTGTCCTTTGACAGCTCTTTGGTCTTGGCCATAGTGGAGTTTGGAGTGTGACTGTTTGAGGTTGTGGACAGGTGTCTTTTATACTGATAACAAGTTCAAACAGGTGCCATTAATACAGGTAATGAGTGGAGGACAGAGGAACCTCTTAAAGAAGAAGTTACAGGTCTGTGAGAGCCAGAAATCTTGCCTGTTTGTATGTGACCAAATACTTATTTTCCACCATAATTTGCAAATAAATTCATAAAAAATCCTACAATGTGATTTTCTGGATATTTTTTCCTCATTTTGTCTGTCATAGTTGAAGTGTACCTATGATGAAAATTACAGGCCTCTCTCATCTTTTTAAGTGAGAGAACTTGCACAATTGGTGGCTGACTAAATACTTTTTTTCCCCACTGTATCTATCCAGCTGCTACAATAACCTTACTCCAGGTTTGAATGGGTAGACAGACAGACACCTTTAGCATGATGTCTCATTCAGAATGGAAAACCAGCAGGGATACTGACCTTGAGGTGCAGATTTGAGACAATGTTATCTACAGGGAAACCCTGCCCTTACCAGCCACTCCTAACAATCCCTGTGCCTTTGCGCAAATGACTTAACCCCTAACTAGGAGCGACATAGACTACAATAGCTGCCCTCTGCTCCAACCCTCTGTGTGAGTCTGTGTCTCTTCCGAAGGGGTCGGAATAAAGCAGAACACAACATTTCCATTGGACAGTTACAGCAAGATATCTTCTTCCTTCTCTGCTAATAATGTACTATCTATCCAGCTGCTACAATAACATTACCCCAGGTTACAATGGGTGGACAGACAGACATCTTAACTTTTACACTATTGCTCCTGATCTCAATGTTTGGATTTAAGAAAGTTAACCCTGACTCTCAATTTGTCTTTCCTCCAGAGGATGCAAGGAATCGAGGAAAGACAACATTGAAAAAGAGCCTCCTCAGCCCTCTCACTACTCACTCTCTGTGTGGCAGAACACACACACACACACACACACACACACACACACACACACACACACACACACACACACACACACACACTACTCACCGTTTCTGAAGAAGGACCTACGTGACTGTCCTCCGTTGAGGGGGGGGAGGGACTTCTTCTCCTGGCCGATAAATGTGTCCCACCGGACCCTGTCTGGTCCCCCAAGCTCCCTCACCTCCTTTAGACACACCTCCAGGTAGTCTATAGGGTCCTCTGGTTTATAGTACATCAGCCCTGTCAACAGGCTCTGGAGAAGACAAATACAACATCAACAACAATAACAATAACAACAACAACCCAATGAGAGAGACAGATACATAACCCTAACCTTGACCCCAGACCCTGACCTCTAACCTTAACCAGTCTTAACCCTAACCCCAGACCCTGACCTCTAACCCTAACCAGTCTTAACCCTAACCCTGACCCCTAACCCTGACCTCTAACCCTAACCAGTCTTAACCCGAACACTGACCCCAGACTCTGACCTCTAACCCTAACCAGTCTTAACCCGAACCCTGACCCCAGACCCTGACCTCTAACCAGTCTTAACCCGAACACTGACCCCAGACTCTGACCTCTAACCCTAACCAGTCTTAACCCTAACCCTGACCCCAGACCTCTAACCCTAACCAGTCTTAACCCTAACCCTGACCCCAGACCCTGACCTCTAACCAGTCTTAACCCTAACCCTAACCCTGACCTCTAACCCTGACCAGTCTTAACCCTACCCTAACCCTGACCTCTAACCCTAACCAGTCTTAACCCTACCCTAACCCCGACCTCTAACCCTAACCAGTCTTAACCCGAACCCTGACCCCAGACCCTGACCTCTAACCAGTCTTAACCCGAACACTGACCCCAGACTCTGACCTCTAACCCTAACCAGTCTTAACCCTAACCCTGACCCCAGACCCTGACCTCTAACCCTAACCAGTCTTAACCCTAACCCTGACCCCAGACCCTGACCTCTAACCCTAACCAGTCTTAACCCGAACACTGACCCCAGACCCTGACCTCTAACCCTAACCAGTCTTAACCCTAACCCTGACCCCAGACCCTGACCTCTAACCCTAACCAGTCTTAACCCTAACCCTGACCCCAGACCCTGACCTCTAACCAGTCTTAACCCTAACCCTAACCCTAACCCTGACCTCTAACCCTAACCAGTCTTAACCCTACCCTAACCCTGACCTCTAACCCTAACCAGTCTTAACCCTACCCTAACCCCGACCTCTAACCCTAACCAGTCTTAACCCTACCCTAACCCCGACCTCTAACCCTAACCAGTCTTAACCCTACCCTAACCCCGACCTCTAACCCTAACCAGTCTTAACCCGAACACTGACAGATACATGTTGATGTTATAACATTGCTAAGACTTGAAACGTAATCGTAGAGCATTGTACATTTCTGCACTGTGCTTTAAACAGGTGTGTTAGATCAGCACAACATTGCGTAACGAGTGTAGGGAACAGCACCAGAATTCCAGCCTGGGTTAACTTATTACAGTTGATGGAAAGTGACATCCATAGGAAAGACCCAGCACATCTGTCTATGTTGACTGTACTGTTCTCTAGTAGAAACACAACGAATGAATCACTTTATGTGAGACCTTTTTTTTCACCCATGTAGAGATAAATACCACTTAAGTATGTGTGTGTTTGCGTGTGTGTCTGTCATTCTTTAACCCTGTAGGTTCTTAAACAATGCTTTCCCCCTGTGACTAAAGACATGCTTCCAACTAAGCATCCGCCCACTTCTTCTCCGTCCCAAACGGCACCCTATTTCCTACATAGAGCACAACTAGCCTATGGGCCCTGGTCAAAAGTAGTGCACTATGTAGGGAATAGGGTACCCTTTGGTATGCTAACCTTCAACTACTACCCTCCGCAGCTCCACTGCCAGAATCCATGGATTTACAGTTGTATTTTCCAACCCAACACAATGGACTGGGGGTGGGGCCAAAGATTTACAAGATGGTTCTTTGATTTATGGGTTACAAAATACATTTTTTTTGTTTTATAATAATATTTTTGATCTGGAAAATGACTCAAATGCTTGGTAGAACTTCCACTGTGTTAATTATATTAATATACAATTAACTAAACATTCAAACAATAAAAAGAAACAATACAAATTAAAAAGCAAATGTACCTTTTTTCTATTCAAAGGTTAAAGAATGTGTCTGGTTAGTTAGGAAATATATACTATTTAGTGAAACACACTGAAATAGGACAAACTATGCAGAATGTCTTGAATACGTAAGGCTTCATCCAATTATTTGTGGTGGTCTCTCGCTCTCTCTCTCTCTCTCTCTCTCTCTCTCTCTGCCTGAGAGTTGTAAACATCAATGTCACACCATGACTTTAATTGGTTACCCAACATTATGTATGTATTTATTTATTTAGTTACAGCATCAGTCCGTTGTCTTTTTAATGAATAACATTATGTGACTGAAAATAAACATGAATTAAAAAAAACTCTATTGCCATTGGTTATATTGGATTGGACCATTTCAAACGTGATATGAAACCATTCGAATGCTACACTCTGATTGATGCTGAACTGAAGTACAAAAAGGTGTATATACGAGTATGCACTTATTTATATTATATCGTCGGGCTACTGTAGCTTACCATTTAGGCTCCACATACTGTATCATTGGACGACTTACTATAAACCACTCAGCCTAATGTGGACGACTAAACTAATCTTATTCTTTTTTTCTTCTCCAAACACCAAACGGTACAATACCCTAATTAATCTGTAATACCTCACTGCCATCGATACAAGTATTACAAGTGAAGCCAGCGAAGTCAAAAGCCCATTCGGTTGATCTCACCTCAAACAGTTGAGGTATCTCCCTCCTGGTGAGATACTCCTTCGCGTCGTTGGTATTCATCTCGACGTTTTGGAGATGGACAGAGATTCTGGACGATATCACTCCGATCTCCGAATCTTTCGGCTTTTGCTTTCAGTACAACAACAACAAAATAATGTACGCGTTTCGCGTTGTCTGTGTCGGTTTGGTTGATACTAGTCTACTGTTGAATGGATCAACGGAACTCCGAGGTTTTGACAGAAGCTCGGCACATTTTAAACAGTCACTTCATTCACATCTGGGATTCCAGGAGGAGGAGGAGAATGAGAAAGGAAAGCAATGCCAACCGTGCCACCTTCTTCACAGCGAGCTGTGTGTCTACCTGGTCTCTTTCGTTCCTTATAGTATGCTACTCCTTCTTCTGCTGCTAGCGCGTCTACACTGCTGCTGCTGCTTCTGTCTAGTCTTCACAGAACGACACAGACACAGACTGGTCTCTCTATCTGCGCATTCAGTGCGTTGGCTTTGAGCGTCTGTGGGCGTCTCTCTGTGCGCCGCGCTGTGCCAAAATCAACAGCACACGGACAGAGTGAAGCCTGCCTACAGATGTAGGATATTTATTTGAGCCAGTTTGCTACGAAGGAAAATAAACCCGCAGCAACAGGAAATGTGAATTATTATGTGGATTATAATTCATGGACATTTCTAGGGGTTGATACCTTTTTTTCCTTATGGCAAATCAAGTCTGAAATTCAAAGTGGAAATTACAAACTTTGGAAGACTTTTTAAAACTCAAATACACTACATGTTTGCATTTCCGGCTGTGCAGGAACATTCTCAGCAACAAAAAGAGAGGTCAAATTTAGATCCTACACCTGTAACTAGTGTGGAGTGGATTTGTTAAATAATTTTTGTACCCTGTCAAATAAAATCTAACCTCTCTGGGGTGCATCCCAAATGGCAGCCTTTTCCCTCTTTAGTGCAATACTTTTGACCAGGGCCCATAAGGCTCTGTTCAAATGTAGTGCACTACTGTATATAGGAAATAGGGTGCCATTTGAGGCTCAATTGTAAACTCTCTCGCTAGTCTACTAATCCTCTTCAGCTACTTCCCCAGCAGCACGCTAACTCATCAGCTAACTGGCTGTGTACCATAAGCAAAGGCAGGGTTCATGAGGCAGAGGGTAATTCTCTTACCCTGCTACGTTAAATCTTACCCTGCTACGTTAATTATCCTACCCTGCTTAGTAAAGAAATCTACCCTGCAAAGTTAATCAAATTCTCCTACCCTGCTACATTAATTCTCTGACCCCGCTACGTTAATTCTCCTACCCTGCTACATTAATTCTCTGACCCTGCTACATTAATTATCCTACCCTGTTTGTTAATTCTCCTAAACTACTATGTTAATTATCCTACCCTGCTGGGTTAAATCTCCTGCCCTGCTACGTTAAATATCCTACCCTGCTAGGCTATTTCTCCTACCCTGCTGTGTTAATTCTCCTACCCTGCTGTGTTAATTCTCCAACCCTGCTGTGTTAATTCTCCAACCCTGCTACGTGAATTATTCTAAGGTGCTATGTTAATTATTCTACACTGCTACGTTAGTTAACCTAACCTTCTACGTTCATTCTCCTAACCTGCTGCGTTAATTTTACTACCCTGCTACATTAAGTCACAGTCGCAGAAGTCATCAGTTCCGAGAAACCATCAATGTCACCACACTGGTTTGAATCCCTGATGTGGAGGGAGTGGGTTATCCTGGTCCTGGAGAGATCTACCACACTGGTTTGAATCCCTGATGTAGAGGGAGTGGGTTATCCTGGTCCTGGAGAGATCTACCACACTGGTTTGAATCCCTGATGTGGAGGGAGTGGGTTATCCTGGTCCTGGAGAGATCTACCACACTGGTTTGAATCCCTGATGTGGAGGGAGTGGGTTATCCTGGTCCTGGAGAGATCTACCACACTGGTTTGAATCCCTGATGTGGAGGAGTGGGTTATCCTGGTCCTGGAGAGATCTACCACACTGGTTTGAATCCCTGATGTGGAGGGAGTGGGTTATCCTGGTCCTGGAGAGATCTACCACACTGGTTTGAATCCCTGATGTGGAGGGAGTGGGTTATCCTGGTCCTGGAGAGATCCACAGCCAGGCTGTGCAGGTGTTTGTTTTAGCCCAGCACTTACAACTTCTAATCATCAAGCCTTTGATAAGTTTAATCAGGTATGCTAGAGGCAGGATGGATGAGCACTCTTAAAATCATACATTTTTCACACAAGTGTGAATATTCCTTGTTTTAATATCCTTGTGGGGACTTTTGGGGATTTGAGGTCCCAACAAGGATAGAAGAACCAACACACAGACACACACTGTTATCATACTCATCATTAGCTCCACCTGACCTGTGTCAGCCATCATACTCCTACAGCTGGTCCAACGTGTCAGCCATCATACTCCTACAGCTTGTCCAGCGTGTCAGCCATCATACTCCTACAGCTGGTCCAACGTGTCAGCCATCATACTCCTACAGCTTGTCCAGCGTGTCAGCCATCATACTCCTACAGCTGGTCTAGCGTGTCAGCCAACACACCCATACAGCTGGTCCAGCGTGTCAGCCATCATACTCCTACAGCTGGTCCAGCGTGTCAGCCATCATACTCCTACAGCTTGTCCAGCGTGTCAGCCATCATACTCCTACAGCTTGTCCAGCGTGTCAGCCATCATACTCCTACAGCTGGTCCAACATGTCAGCCATCATACTCCTACAGCTGGTCCAGCGTGTCAGCCATCATACTCCTACAGCTTGTCCAGCGTGTCAGCCATCATACTCCTACAGCTGGTCCAACGTGTCAGCCATCATACTCCTACAGCTGGTCTAGCGTGTCAGCCAACACACCCATACAGCTGGTCCAGCGTGTCAGCCATCATACTCCTACAGCTGGTCCAGCGTGTCAGCCATCATACTCCTACAGCTGGTCCAGCGTGTCAGCCATCATACTCCTACAGCTGGTCCAGCGTGTCAGCCATCATACTCCTACAGCTGGTCCAGCATGTCAGCCATCATACTCCTACAGCTGGTCCAGCGTGTCAGCCATCATACTCCTACAGCTGGTCTAGCGTGTCAGCCAACACACCCATACAGCTGGTCCAGCGTGTCCAGCGTGTCAGCCATCATACTCCTACAGCTGGTCCAGCGTGTCAGCCATCATACTCCTACAGCTGGTCCAGCGTGTCAGCCATCATACTCCTACAGCTGGTCCAGCGTGTCAGCCATCATACTCCTACAGCTGGTCCAACGTGTCAGCCATCATACTCCTACAGCTGGTCCAGCGTGTCAGCCATCATACTCCTACAGCTGGTCCAGCGTGTCAGCCATCATACTCCTACAGCTGGTCCAGCGTGTCAGCCATCATACTCCTACAGCTGGTCCACTCAGCTCTGTTGAAAAACAGGCTGCACACTGACTGACTGGCTGACTGACTAAATGGTTGACCGACTGACTCTAACTGACTGCCCTGATTGAATGACTGTCTGGTTTACTGGCTGGCTAGCTAACTGTCTGATTGGCTGACTGGCTAGCTAACTGTCTGGTTGGCTGGCTAGCTAACTGTCTGGCTGGCTGACTAGCTAACTGTCTGGTTGGTTGGCTGGATAGCTAACTGGCTGTTTGGCTGACTGGCTGGCTAGCTAACTGGCTGGTTGGCTGACTGGCTGGCTAGCTAACTGTCTGGTTGGCTGGCTAGCTAACTGTCTGGTTTGCTGGCTAGCTAACTGTCTGGTTGGCTGTCTAGCTAACTAACTGTCTGGTTGGCTGACTGGCTGGCTAGCTAACTGTCTGGTTGGCTGGCTAGCTAACTAACTGTCCGGTTGGCTGACTGGCTAGCTAACTGTCTGGTTGGCTGGCTGGCTAGCTAACTGTCTGGTTTGCTGACTGGCTAGCTAACTGTCTGGCTGGCTGACTGTCTAGCTAACTGTCTGGTTGGCTGACTGTGTAGCTAACTGTCTGGTTGGCTGACTGGCTAGCTAACTGTCTGGTTGGCTGGCTAGCTAACGGTCTGGTTGGCTGGCTGGCTAGCTAACTGTCTGGTTGGCTGGCTGGCTAGCTAACTGGTTGGCTGGCCGACTGGGTAGCTAACTGTCTGGTTGGCTGGCTGGCTAGCTATCTGTCTGGTTGGCTGGCTAGCTAACCGTCTGGCTGGATGGCTAGCTAACCACCTGGCTGGCTGGCTAGCTAACTGTCTGGCTGGCTAACCGTCTGGTTGGCTGACTAGCTAACCATCTGGTTGGCTGACTAGCTAACCGTCTGGTTGGTTGGCTGGCTAACTAACTGGCTGGTTGGCTGACTGGCTAGCTAACTGTCTGGTTGGCTGGCTGACTAGCTAACTGGTTGGCTGGCTGTCTGGCTAGCTAACTGTCTGGTTGGCTGACTGGCTTGCTAACTGTCTGGTTGGCTGACTGGCTAGCTATCTGGTTGGCTGGCTGACTGGCTAGCTAACTGTCTGGTTGGCTGGCTGACTGGCTAGCTAACTGTCTGGTTTGCTGGCTGGCTAGCTAACTGTCTGGTTGGCTGACTGGCTGTTGCTGAGCATTTTGTGTTGAATGGCTGCTTGCTCCTTTAATTGATGGCCTCTGTTGTGCAAAATTACATAATGTATCTGCCTGGAAAATGCTTCATAGGAAAAGATAACTGTGCATACCATTATAATTTTAAATGCCAGGAATATTGTATAACATCACAGTTTAGTGGTGAGAGAGAGTTGTCAATAGTTACCACAACCACAAAGTCAAAATTGGCTATACCGTAAAAAAACATAACAAAATAGCTTTTGGGTTGTACAGTTAGGGTTAATTCAGATTAGAAGAAATTAAGTTGTAGAAATAGATGGGATTTGTAATAATTTGTAGAAATAGAGAGAGCAAGAGTGAGAGAGAAAGCGAGAGCGAGAGAGCGAGAGCGAGAGAGAGAGAGAGAGAGCGCGAGCGAGCGAGAGAGAGAGCGAGAGAGAGAGAGCAAGAGAGAGAGAGAGAGCGAGAGAGAGAGAGAGAGAGCGAGATGCCTCAAGTTAAAATGCATGAGGAGAAGAGGAGGAGAGAGGAGATAAGAGGATGAGGGAGGAGACCTGGATTAGATGTTTGGCACACACACACACACACAGTGTCTATTTTAATCCCTCCCACAGTGTGACAAGGTTGATTTGGAGTAATAGACGAACAGAGCTGCTGTTAGTGGCGTAGCTGAATGATATCTAGAGAGACAGAAAGAGATGAGAAAATATACACACCACTAATTCCAATTGGCTACACTTAAACGTTTTAACATCATCCTCAGCTCTGGCATCTTCCCCAATATTTGGAACCAAGGACTGATCACCCCAATCCACAAAAGTGGAGCCAAATTTGACCCCAATAACTACCATGGGATATGAGTCAACAGCAACCTTGGGGAAATCCTCTGCATTATCATTAACAGCAGACTCGTACATTTCCTCAGTGAAAACAATGTACTGAGCAAATGTCAAATTGTCTTTTTAACAAATTACCGTACGACAGACCACGTATTCCCCCTGTCCACCCTAATTGACAAACAAACAAAACAAAACAAAGGCAAAGTCTTCTCATGCTTTGTTGATTTCAAAAAAGCTTTTGACTCAATTTGGCATGAGGGTCTGCTATACAAATTGATGGAAAGTGGTGTTGAGAAAAAACACTATAAAATCCATGGTAAATCAAATCTTATTTGTCAAATACACATGGTTAGCAGATGTTAATGCGAGTGTAGCGAAATGCTTGTGCTTCTAGTTTCGACTATGCAGTAAAATCTAACAATTAATCTAACAATTTCACAACAACTACCTTATACACACACATGTAAAAGGATGGAATAAGAATATGTACATATTACTATATGGATGAGCGATGGCCGTGCGGCATAGGCAAGATGCAGTAGATGGTATGCAATACAGTATACACATATGAGATGAGTAATGTAGGATATGTAAACATTATTAAAGTGGCGTTATTTAAAGTGACTAGTGCTACCTTTATTAAGTCAATTTATTAAAGTGGCCAGTGATTTGGGGCTGTATGTTGGCAGCAGCCTCTCTGAGTTAGTGGTGGCTGTTTAACAGTCTGGTGGCCTTGAGGTAGAAGCTGTTTTTCAGTCTCTCGGTCCCAGCTTTGATGCACCTGTACTGACCTCGCCTTCTGGATGATAGCGGGGTGAACAGGCAGTGGCTCGGGTGGTTGTTGTCCTTGATTATATTTTTTGCCTTCCTGTGACATTGGGTGGTGTAGGTGACCTGGAGGGCAGGTAGTTTGCCCCTGGTGATGCGTTGTGCAGACTGCACCACCCGGTTGAGGGCGGTGCAGTTGCCGTACCAGGCGGTGATACAGCCTGACTGGATGCTCTCAATTGTGCATCTGTAAAGGTTTGTGAGGATTTTAGGTGACAAGCCAAATGTATTCAGCCTCCTGAGGTTGAAGAGGCGCTGTTGCGCCTTCTTCACCACGCTGTCTGTGTGGGTGCACCATTTCAGTTTGTCCATTATGTGTACAGCGAGGAACTTAAAACTTTTCCACCTTCTCCACTACTGTCCCCTCGATGTGGATAGGGGGGTGCTCCCTCTGCTGTTTCCTGAAGTCCACGATCATCTCCTTTGTTTTGTTGACGTTGAGTGAGAGGTTATTATCCTGACACCACACTCCGAGGGCCCTCACCTCCTCCCTGTAGGCCGTCTCGTCGTTGTTGGTAATCAAGCCTACCACTGTAGTGTCGTCTGCAAACTTGATGATTGTATCAACGAATTGGCGAGGGGACTAGAACAGTCTGCAACACCCGGCCTCACCCTACTAGAATCTGAAGTGAAATGTCTACTGTTTGCTGATGATCTGGTGCTTCTGTCCCCAACCTACAGCAGCACCTAGATCTTCTGCCCAGATTCTGTCAGACCTGGGACCTGACAGTAAATCTCAGTGAGACAAAAATAATGGTGTTCCAAAAAAGGTCCAGATCCCAGGACCACAAATACAAATTCCATCTAGACACCGTTGCCATAGAGCAGTGGTTCCCAAACTTTTTATAGTCGCGTACCCCTTCAAACATTCAACCTCCAGCTGCGTACCCCCTCTAGCACCAGGGCCAGCGCACTCTCAAATGTTGTTTTTTGCCATCTTTGTAAGCCTGCCACACACAAACTATACGATACATTTATTACACATAAGAATGAGTGTGAGTTTGTCACAACCGTGGGAATTGACAAAGAGCGCTTGTAGGACCAGGGCACAAATAATAATATAATAATAATCAATAATTTTGCTCTTTATTTAACCATCTTTGTTCATCAAAAAGTGTGAATAACTCACCACAGGTTAATGAGAAGGGTGTGCTTGAAAGGATGCACATAACTCTGCAATGTTGGGTTGTATTGGAGAGAGTCTCAGTCTTAAATCATTTCCCACACATAGTCTGTGCCTGTATTTAGTTTCCATGCTAGTGAGGGCCGAGAATCCACTCTCACATAGGTACGTGGTTGCAAAGGGCATCAGTGTCTTAACAGCGCGACTTGCCAAGGCAGGATACTCTGAGCGCAGCCCAATCCAGAAATCTGGAAGTGGCTTTTGAATAAATTCAATTTTCACAGAACCGCTTGTTGCAATTTCGATGAGGCCCTCTTGTTCAGATATCGGTAAGTGGACTGGAGGCAGGGCATGAGATGGATAACGAATCTAGTTGTTTGTGTCATCCGTTTCGGGTTTAGTACCTGCGTAATTGTGCACCCACCTCACTCAGGTGCTTCGCTATATCACATTTGACATTGTCCGTAAGCTTGAGTTCATTTGCACACAAAAAAAAAAAAGAATCACACAATGATGGAAAGACCTGTGTGTTGTCCTTTTTAATGCAGACAGATGAGCTCCAACTTCTTAATCATAGCCTCAATTTTGTCCAGCACATTGAATATAGTTGCGGAGAGTCCCTGTAATACTCGATTCAGATCATTCAGGCCAAGGAAAAACATCACCCAGATAGGCCAGTCGTGTGAGAAACTCGTCATCATGCAAGCGGCCGGACAAGTATAAATCATGGTCAGTAAAGAAAACTTTGTCTCTCAATTAAAAAAAAAACGTGTCAATACTTTGCTACTTTGCCCCTTGATAACCAGGGCACTTCTGTATGTTGTAAAAGCATTACATGGTCGCTGCCCATATCATTGCATAGTGCAGAAAATACACGAGAGTTCAGGGGCCAAAGAACAAAGTTAACCCTTTTCAATGTAGTGTCCAAAACATCTTTCAAGCTGTCAGGCATTCCCTTGGCAGCAGGAGCCTCTGTCAGGCATTCCCTTGGCAGCAGGAGCCTCTCGGCGGATGCTGCAGTGCTACCACACCATTATGTCTCCCTGTCATGGCTTTTGCAGATACCAACATGAGTAGCGGCCACGTTTGGCTACATACGGACCGTTAGTGGAATTCCTGCGAGAGAGTAACGGTTAATTTGATTGGATGTTAATTATTTGACCACACCAGGTTTCACTCCTCCTCCGATAGAAGGAGGAGAAAGAAGAAGCTCCAGTGGGATCACCAACTCTGAACAAATTTGAGGACTGAAAAAACATTGCCTGGAACATGAGTGACATGACAGCTGAAAACGAAGGCTCATGCGCGTACTGATAGGACCCACGGGGTGGGAGTAGCTCAGTTTGGTGCAAACAGGGTTCCGCTTGGGAAAAGGGCGGGTGGGCAGTGAGGAAAACAGCACGTGAACGGCCGCCGCTTAATAAAAGCTCAATATCGCGTGTTGTTTTGAATGAAGCGGAAGGCAAACAATGTAGAACTGGCACCAGTGTAGGATGCAGAGTTGTCCCCCTTCATGTGGATCTTCAGGGCCGATTCCCCCACAGCGTCAAAGTCTGACACATTTTTTTTTGCCCGGTGTGGGTCCAAATAAACGTGTTTGATCATTATCTGTTCTCCTCTCATTTTTAATTCAACTTGTGAAAACATCTAATTTTCAAGTTATTCCAGTACTTGAATTTCAGAGTGCCAAATTAAAGTAATTTAAGCATCTTATGTGACATTGTTTTATTTCGCTGAACACTAGATGGTTTAATTTTTATTTCTGGCAGTGAAAGAAAGAAGAAAACTCACCCAAATGTATAACCCCGTTTGAAAATATAGAGTGTGAGAATGTGAAAATACTTTCTTATATACATTTCAATTTGTTTTAATGTGAATCATATATTTATTTGGCGTACCCCCTGTGGCATTGCCCCAGTTTGGGAATACCTGCCCTAGAGCACACAAAAAAAACTATACATACCTCGGCCTAAACATCAGCGCCACAGGTAACTTCCACAAATATAAGGGCTCAGGGCCAGACACAGGAGGCAGATGGTTTGAGTGTTTGATATTTATTAGTTCCAAAAGGGCTAGGCAAGAGAATAGTCACGGACAGACAAAAAGGTCAACCAGATCAGAGTCCCGGAGGTACAGAGTGGCAGGCAGGCTCGAGGTCAGGGCAGGCAGGCGGGTACAGAGTGGCAGGCAGGCTCGAGGTCAGGGCAGGCAGGCGGGTACAGAGTGGCAGGCAGGCTCGAGGTCAGGGCAGGCAGGCGGGTACAGAGTGGCAGGCAGGCTCGAGGTCAGGGCAGGCAGGCGGGTACAGAGTGGCAGGCAGGCTCGAGGTCAGGGCAGGCAGGCGGGTACAGAGTGGCAGGCAGGCTCGAGGTCAGGGCAGGCAGGCGGGTACAGAGTGGCAGGCAGGCTCGAGGTCAGGGCAGGCAGGCGGGTACAGAGTCCAGAAAACAGGCAAGGGTCAAAACCCGGGAGGAGTAGCAAAAACAGAGAATAACAAACGCAGGAGCACGGGAAAAACACGCTGGTTGACTTGAAACAGACAAGACGAACCCATAGTCCAGTCAATACCTGGGTTGTGTTTTTGGAGCTAAGAGACTCAATGAGGAGGAGCTGAATTGACTCACTGTGGTTTCCAGATAGCACAATTATTTATTTAGGACTATGCCAGGGCACTGGAGCGACCGTCCAGTGCCCTGGCATCCATGGGAATCCATGAGTTGAGTAGTGATACCCAGTTCTGATACCAGGGTAGCGACCATAAAACTCTCATCTGCCCCAGAGTCAATAAGCACCCGGAGAGACTTCGCTTGCTGTGGGGGGACCAGTCTCACATAAAAAGGAGTACAGCTAATGGGACTTAGAGAATTCCCAGTCAGACTCACCAGAGTGCTTGTACCTACTAAGGACTGGCAAAAGAGAGACTAGCAAAAGCAGTAGCACGGGAAAACCACGCTGGTTAACTAGAAACAGACAAGACGAACTGGCCCAGAGAGACAGGAAACACAGGGATAAATACGCTGGGGAAAATAAGCAACACCTGGAGGGGGGTGGAGACAAGCACAAGGACAGGTGAACCAGATCAGGGCGTGACAAAAAAAAGCTGTGAACGAGCTGAGAGACAAGGCAAGAAAGGTCTTCTATGCCATCAAAAGGAACATAAAATTCGACATGCCAATTAGGATCGGGCAAAAAAAAGACTTAAATCAGTTATAGAACCCATTGCCCTTTGTGGTTGTGAGGTCTGGGCTCCGCTCACTCGCCCTTTGTGGTTGTGTAACGAACCAAGAACTCACAAAATTGGACAAACACCAAATTGAGACTCTTTAGAATTCTGCAAAAATAACCGCTGTGTAAAACACCAAATAATGCATGCAGAGCAGAATTAAGGCCGAAACCCGCTGATGATCAAAATCCAGAAAAGAGCCGTTAAATTCTACAACCACATAAAAGGAAACGATTCCCAAACAAAGCCATCACCTACAAAGAGATGAACCTGGAGAAGAGTCCCCTAAGCAAGCTGGTCCTGGGGATCTGTTCACAAACACAGACTCCACAGAGCCCCAGGACAACAACACAATTAGACCCAACCAAATCACGAGAAAACAAAAAGATAATTACTTGACAAAAAACAGACCAAACTAGAATGCTATTTGGCCCTAAACAGAGAGTACACAGTGGCAGAATACTTGACCACTGTGACGGACGATGTACTAACTCAGTGAGCATAGCCTTGCTATTGAGAGAGGCCGCCGTAGGCAGACCTGGCACTCAAGAGAAGACACACTGCCCACAAAATGAGGTGGAAACTGAGCTGCACTTCCTAACCTTCTGCCAAATGTATGACCATATTAGAGACACTCATTTCCCTCCGATTACACAGATCCACAAAGAATTAGAAAACAAATTCAATTTTGATAAACTCCCATATTTTTGGGGTGAAATACCACAGTGTGCCATCACAGCAGCAAAATGTGTGACCTGTTGCCACAAGAAAAGGGCAACCAGTGAAGAACAAACATCATTGTAAATACAACCCATATTTATGTTTATTTATTTTCCCTTTTGTACTTTAACTATTTGCACATCGTTACAACACTGTCTATAGACATAATATGACATTTGACATGTATCTATTCTTTTGGAACGTTTGTAGGTGTAATGTTTAAATTTTTCATTGTTTATTTCACTTTTGTTTATTATCTATTTCACTTGGCAATGTAAACATATACAATCGAGGACACAGCCATGCAATCTCCATAGACAAACATTGGCAGTAGAATGGCCTTACTGAAGAGTCAGTGACTTTCAATGTGGCACCGTCATAAGATGCCACCTTTCCAACAAGTCAGTTCGTCAAATTTCTGCCCTGCTAGATCTGCCCCCCCCCGGTCAACTGTAAGTGCTGTTATTGTGAAGTGGAAACGTCTAGGAGCAACACCGGCTCAGACGGGAAGTGGTAGGCCACACAAGCTCACAGAACGGGACCGCAGAGTGCTGAAGCACGTAGCGTGTAAAGATTGTCTGTCCTCGGTTGCAACACTCACTACCAAGTTCCAAACTGCCCCTGGAAGCAACGTCAGCACAATAACTGTTTGTCGGGAGCTTCATGAAATGGGTTTCCATGGCCGAGCACCATGCGCAATGCCAAGCGTCAGTTGGAGTGGTATTAAGCTTGCCGCCATCAGACTCTGGAGCAGTGGAAACGCATCCGGCAGTCCGACGGACTAATCTGGGTTTGGCGGATGCCAGGAGAAAACCCGAATGCATAGTGTCAACTGTGAAGTTTGTTGGAGGAGGAATAATGGTCTGGGGCTGTTTTTCATGGTTCGCGCTAGACCCCTAAGGTCCAGTGAAGGGACATCTTAACAATGACATTCTAGATGATTCTGTGCTTCCAACTTTGTTGCAACAGTTTGGGGCCTTTTCCTGTTTCAGCATGACAATACCCCCTTCACAAAGCAAGGTCCATACAGAAATAGTTTGTTCGAGATCAGTGTGGAAGAACTTGACTGGCCTGCACAGAGCCCTGACCTAAACTCGATCGAACACCTTTGGGATGAATTGGAACGCCGACTGCGAGCCAGGCCTAATCGCCCAACATCAGTGCCCGACCTCACTAATGCTCTTGTGGCTGAATGGAAGAAAGTCCCCCGCAGCAATGTTCCAACAGTGGAGGCTGTTATAGCAGCAAAGGGGTGACCAAATCCATATTAATACCCATGATTTTGGAATGAAATGTTCGACGAGCAGGTGTCCACATACTTTTGGTCACGTAGTGTATGTTTCCCATACCAATAAATTCCTTTGAATTAAATTGAACTGAGAGAGAGACAGAACGATATATATATATATAGAGAGAGAGAGAGAGAGAGAGTGGGTGAGGAGGAGGATTTTCATATCATTTGGAACAGTGGGTGACAGCAGTCATCTGGGAGTCTGCAGGATTACCAGATTCTGTAGGAGGAAAGGTCAAATGTGTCATCAAAACAAACAGAACGTAGCCATGTCCAAAAAGGCCAAATGATACCATCCTCAAAATACCGTAATGACCTCGGTAGGCAGTAGTTGCTGCAATACCAAAGTTAGCAAGACCAACATAAAATCAACAAGGGTTGTGAGCAACATTTCAGCCATGAATTAGATACTTTTAGCCATGCATTCTTCATGTTTTCTTGAAGGACATTGCTTAACACAAATGCTAATCAAGTCAAATGAAAACGTTATTTGTCACATGCGCCAAAATCAACAGGTGTAGAAGTTTAAAGGGAAAAAAAGTGTTAAGTAAAAAATATAACAAATAATTAAACAGCAGCAGTAAAATAACAAGCGAGACTATATACAGGGGGTACCGGTACAGAGTCAATGTGGAGGCTATATACAGGGGGTACCGGTACAGAGTCAATGTGGAGGCTATATACAGGGGGTACCGGTACAGAGTCAATGTGGAGACTATATACAGGGGGTACCGGTACAGAGTCAATGTGGAGGCTATATACAGGGGGTACCGGTATAGAGTCAATGTGGAGACTATATACAGGGGGTACCAGTACAGAGTCAATGTGTAGGCTATATACAGGGTACCGGTACAGAGTCAATGTGGAGGCTATATACAGGGGGTACCAGTACAGAGTCAATGTGTAGGCTATATACAGGGGGTACCGGTACAGAGTCAATGTGGAGGCTATATACAGGGGGTACCGGTACAGAGTCAATGTGGAGACTATATACAGGGGGTACCGGTACAGAGTCAATGTGGAGGCTATATACAGGGGGTACCGGTACAGAGTCAATGTGGAGACTATATACAGGGGGTACCGGTACAGAGTCAATGTGTAGGCTATATACAGGGGGTACTGCACAGAGTCAATGTGGAGGCTATATACAGGGGGTACTGTACAGAGTCAATGTGGAGACTATATACAGGGGGTACCTGCACAGAGTCAATGTGGAGACTATATACAGGGGGACCGGTACAGAGTCAATGTGGAGGCTATATACAGGGGTACCTGCACAGAGTCAATGTGGAGACTATATACAGGGGCGGTACTGTACAGAGTCAATGTGGAGGCTATATACAGGGGTACCGGTACAGAGTCAGTGTGGAGGCTATATACAGGGGTACTGGTACAGAGTCAATGTGTAGGCTATATACAGGGGTACCGGTACAGAGTCAATGTGGAGGCTATATACAGGGGGTACCGGTACAGAGTCAATGTGGAGACTATATACAGGGGGTACCGGTACAGAGTCAATGTGGAGGCTATATACAGGGGCGTGCACTGTACAGAGTCAATGTGGAGGCTATATACAGGGTACCGGTACAGAGTCAATGTGGAGGCTATATACAGGGGCGGTACTGCACAGAGTCAATGTGGAGGCTATATACAGGGGTACCGGTACAGAGTCAATGTGGAGGCTATATACAGGGGGTACCGGTACAGAGTCAATGTGGAGACTATATACAGGGGTACCGGTACAGAGTCAATGTGGAGGCTATATACAGGGGCGGTACTGCACAGAGTCAATGTGGAGACTATATACAGGGGGTACCGGTACAAAGTCAATGTGGAGGCTATATACAGGGGCGGTACCGGTACAGAGTCAATGTGTAGGCTATATACAGGGGGTACCGTTACAGAGACAATGTGGAGGCTATATACAGGGGGTACCAGTACAGAGTCAATGTGGAGGCTATATACAGGGGGTACCGGTACAGAGTCAATGTGGAGACTATATACAGGGGGTACCGGTACAGAGTCAGTGTGGAGGCTATATACAGGGGTACAGTAGAGAGTCAATGTGGAGACTATATACAGGGGGTACTGTACAGAGTCAATGTGGAGGCTATATACAGGGGGTACCGGTACAGAGTCAGTGTGGAGGCTATATACAGGGGGTACTGGTACAGAGACAATGTGGAGGCTATATACAGGGGGTACTGGTACAGAGTCAATGTGGAGACTATATACAGGGGGGTACCGGTACAGAGTCAATGTGGAGGCTATATACAGGGGGTACCGGTACAGAGTCAATGTGGAGACTATATACAGGGGGTACCGGTACAGAGTCAATGTGGAGGTTATATACAGGGGGTACCGGTACAGAGTCATTGTGGAGGCTATATACAGGGGGTCAATGTGTGTTACATGTTCCAGCTGTCTTGAAAAGTCAAGACAGAACTTCATTTATTGAGAAGACAGAGTGCAGAATTTGCCATCCGTTGAGTAAGACTCAATCATTACTTCCATGATAATCGTCCCAGTCGTTTACTGGCCAGTAATGAACAATTAGCTGATATAGTAACTATTGAATCTGAAACAGGGGAATTACTATCAGAACCTAAATTAATCCATCAAAGATTTTCCCGCTTCTATAAAGAACTGTACACGTCTGATTGTATGTCCACACCAAGCCAGTCTAAAGTCCTTATTATGTCTTAGTTGGTTGATCAGAAACAACAGCTCCTTGGCCTGCATTATCTCTCCATGCAGAAAAAGCTTTTGATAGACTAGAAGAGTAAAATCTCTGGTCTGTCTTGGAACATATGATAATTGGCTCCAATTTCATTAATATGATTAAAATACTATATATCCAGTATGCAACGTTTATAAATGAAACCCCTGGTCCCTAACTGGGGTGTATTCACTATGAGGTCCCTGGTCTCTAACTGGGGTGTATTCACTATGAGGCCCCTGGTCTCTAACTTCCATGGCTAATGCTGTGTTATTTTGCTGAAACCTAATAAAAGCATGTATCCTGCTAAACTAATTGTTTTGGGAATTTTCAATTCACCCTGACTGTCTAGCTTTTATTTAGGTGATTGTTAGTTCTCAAATATTATATTATTAATATAATGAATATAATATAACCCCTTTTCCCCTCAGAACAGCCCCAATTCGTCGGGGCATGGACTCTACAAAGTGTTGAAAGCGTTCCACAGGGATTCTGTGGCCTATGTTGACTCCAATGCTTCCCACAGTTGTGTCAAGTCGGCTGGATGTCCTTCGGGTGGTGGACCATTCTTGATACACACGGGGAAACTGTTGGGTCTGGAAAACCCAGCAGCGTTGCAGTTCTTGAAACAAACCGGTGCGCCTGGCACCTACTACCATACCTCGTTCAAAGGCACTTCAATATGTTGTCCTGCCCATTCCCCCTCTGAATGGCACACATACACAATCTATGTCTCAATTGTCTCAACGCTTAAAAATCCTTATTTCTCCTTCCGTTCATCTACACTGATTTGAAGTGGATTTAACAAGTGACTGTCAATGTCATGGAAGGACCATGACATTGATGTTTTGTCCAGTCAGTGTATCTTGACCAGAAAGTATTCACCCCCCCCCCTGAGTCAATACACGTTAGAATCACCTTTGGCAGCGATTACAGCTGTGAGTCTTTCGGGTCTCTAAGAGCTTTGCACATAAAATGTTTAAAAAAAGGAGTTAATCTTAGTTAATGATATTACGAACCTGGTTGTCTAGGTCTTCATTGAAAGGAGAAACCAGCAGACATTAGGCCCTCCATGGAATGAGTTTGAGTTTTGTTTTGGTGTTAGTTCAATTAACTAATGTTGTTGCATCAGTGTGTGTGTGTGCGTGTGCGTGTGCGTGTGCGTGTGTGTGTGTGTGTGTGTGTGTGACTCTGGCTCAGGTAATTTCCTGGTCAACACATCTGGCAAACACCAGAAACTAATATACTTACATACGCAACTATGACAACCGTTATTAGAGCAGTACCATCACTAAGACCTCAGGGTCCGTGTTCAGACCAGTGTCTCCCCTAGCAACAGGGTCTGAGCTAGGCCGTGTTCAGACCAGTGTTTCCCCTAGCAACAGGGTCTCAGCTAGGCCGTGTTCAGACCAGTGTTTCCCTAGCAACAGGGTCTCAGCTAGGCCGTGTTCAGACCAGGGTTTCCCCTAGCAACAGGGTCTCAGCTAGGCCGTGTTCAGACCAGTGTTTCCCCTAGCAACAGGGTCTCAGCTAGGCCGTGTTCAGACCAGTGTTTCCCCTAGCAACAGGGTCTCAGCTAGGCCGTGTTCAGACCAGGGTTTCCCCTAGCAACAGGGTCTCAGCTAGGCCGTGTTCAGACCAGTGTCTCCCCTAGCAACAGGGTCTGAGCTAGGTCGTGTTCAGACCAGGGTTTCCCCTAGCAACAGGGTCTCAGCTAGGCCGTTTTCAGACCAGTGTCTCCCCTAGCAACAGGGTCTCAGCTAGGCCGTGTTCAGACCAGGGTTTCCCCTAGCAACAGGGTCTCAGCTAGGCCGTGTTCAGACCAGGGTTTCCCCTAGCAACAGGGTCTCAGCTAGGCCGTGTTCAGACCAGTGTCTCCCCTAGCAACAGGGTCTGAGCTAGGTCGTGTTCAGACCAGGGTTTCCCCTAGCAACAGGGTCTGAGCTAGGCCGTGTTCAGACCAGGGTTTCCCCTAGCAACAGGGTCTGAGCATAGTGATATATAATGGTGTGTATAGACAGTATGGACAGCGTATGAATAGAAAAGGACAGCAGTAGTTATATAGGATGAGCCATAACTAAAATATAGTATATATACTGAACAAAAGTATATACACAAAATGGAAAGTGTTTTGACCCATGTTTCACAAAAAACGTATTTCTCTCAACTGTTGTGCCCCAAGTTGTTTGTAACGTTCACCCTGATTCACAGCAATAATATGCTACGTAAAACTATTGAAAACAACCATAGTGATCCGTCCTTTTCCCTTGTTGTATTTGTTAACTTTTAAGGCTGGTGAAGTTTGCCTTTTTGTTGGGATTATAATGACGTTGAGTTTCGAGCTGTGGACGGAGCGGATTACTCATGGACTGAGTTGTGTACAGGGCGGAACAATTATTGTCCGTTTTAGTTACGGACTCATAGGTCATTGTGAAAAGAAAGTTATTTTTGTTGTTTGTTGTCTTTGTATGAACTTTGATACAATATCATTAACTATTTAAAGTTTTGCACTTTTTTTGTTCCAGTTTCATACATTCCTCAATAGTTATTTTCACAACCTCAGACCACGAGTATTGTGTTAGTGGTGTCGTGGAGGGTATACGCAGGTACACGTCGTAAACCCACTTATTTTAAAGTGTTTTTTGGTTTTTACCTTCATTTAACCGGGCAAGTCAGTTAAGAAAATTCTTATTTTCAATGACGGTCTAAGAACAGTGGGTTAACTTGCCTTGTTCAGGGGGCAGAACGACAGATTTTTACCTTGTCAGCTCGGGGAATTGAACTTGCAACCTTTACTAGTCCAAGGCTCTAACCACTAGGCTACCCTACGGCTTTGCCTGTATTTACTTACTACTTAATCATCACTGATACGTATCAAAGTAGTGTAGTGGAGGTATCAATGAATAAGGACTGATGGAACAGATCAGAATGTTTAGCTACTACAATTTCTTCATATTTTAGGCACACCAATGTACACACGGCAATAGGCCCAATGCATTCATGTTTCAAAATTATAGGCATAACAGTCTTCTGGTAGATGGAAAAGTTTGCCCAAAAAACCTATTTTAAATGTTAACTAGCTACAAAGTAGCCCCCTGAGCAAGGCAGTTAATCAAATTTTTCACACAGGCACCTTTCCATTCCCGGGCGGGCCGTTTGGGAATATATTGGCAAAATTAGCCTACTTCCCCAGGCACCACTACACCGCTTTATGGCATCGTGTTGGCGAGCGGTTTGGGATGCTCTGGATCGACGTGAACGACAGCGTGTCCCAATTCCCACCAATATCCAGCGACTTCACACAGCCTGCATGAGGCAAATGGTGGTCACACCAGATACTGACTGGTTTTCTGATCCACACCCCTCCCTTATTTTTGTTGAAGGTATCTGTGACCAACAGATTCACATCTGTATTCCCAGGTATGTGAAATCCATAGATTAGCGCCTAATTCGTTTATTTAATTTGACTGATTTCCTTATATGAACTGTACAGTAACTCAGTAAAATATTTGAAATTGTTCCATGTTGCGTTTACATTTTTGTTCAGCATGCATATAATGTATGTGAAATGTATTAAAGTGTCCAGTGTTCCATGACTATGTACTTAGAGCAGCAGCCTCTAAGGTGCAGGGTAGAGTACCGGGTGGTAGCCGGCTAGTAACACTGACTAAGGTTCAGGGCAGGATACCGGACGGAGGCCGGCTAGTGGTGACTGTTTAACAGTCTGATGGCCTGGAGATAGAAGCTGTTTATCAGTCTGATGGCCTGGAGATAGAAGCTGTTTATCAGTCTGATGGTCTGGAGATAGAAGCTGTTTATCAGTCTGATGGCCTGGAGATAGAAGCTGTTCATCAGTCTGATGGTCTGGAGATATAAGCTGTTTATCAGTCTGATGGTCTGGAGATAGAAGCTGTTTATCAGTCTGATGGTCTGGAGATAGAAGCTGTTTATCAGTCTGATGGCCTGGAGATAGAAGCTGTTTATCAGTCTGATGGCCTGGAGATAGAAGCTGTTTATCAGTCTCTTGGTCCCAGCTTTGATGTACCTTTACTGTGTCCTTCTTCTAGATTATGATCTTCTAGGCTTTACTGTGACACCAGGTGCTGTAGATGTCCTGGAGGGCAGGCAGCTTGTCCCCGGCAGAGGAGGCTCCTCAGAAGAGGAAGGGGAGGACCATCCTCCTCTGTGAATTTCATAAAAATTTAAAAGTTTTCCTTTTTAGATGAAACTATACTAAATATATTCAAATCAACAATTAATTAATTTAAACACACTGTTTTGCAATGAAGGTCTACAGTAGCCTCAACAGCACCATTGTTTAGCTGGAGGAAAGTTAGTTTCCGTCCTCCTCTTGGTACATTGACTTCAATACAAAACCTAGGAGGCTCATGGTTCTCACCCCCTTCCATAGACTTACACAGTAATTATGACAACTTCCGGAGGACGTCCTCCAACCTATTAGAGCATTCGCAGCATGAACTGACATGTTGTCCACCCAATCAAAGGATCAGAGAATGAATCTAGTACTGAAAGCATAAGCTACAGATAGCTAGCACTGCAGTGCATAACATGGGGTGAGCAGTTGACTCAAAGAGAAAGAAAGACAATAGTTGAACAGTTTTGAACAAATTAGTTTGTTTAAAAAATGAAGAAGAAGCAAGAGAGAGAGAGAGAGAGAGAGAGAGAGAGAGATATAGCTATATAGTTATTTTCTTACTTAGCTAGTGTAAAATGCAACTAGCTAGCTTAGCTTACTCAAACACCAGGCTCAAACAGAGATGGATGCTGTGTTAGCTTGCTGGCTATGGCTATCCAACACTGGAACTTTTCCAAGTCAAGGTAATATTTTTAGTTTTATTAATTTAATGCCACCGGGGCCTGTCATGCCAAATAGTGTCCCCCTCTAGTCACAATGGGATTGGATGAGTTCTAACTTCCGTTGCTAGGGCTGTTGCTAGAACTTGCAACATTCTGACTGGATTACGTTGCTATGCTGGTTGCTTGGCTCTATTTGACCTCATGTGAGCAGTTCTAGTTCTATTTCACCTCAGAAGCACTCGCTCAAGTCCGCGCAGAATTGCTCTCCAAGGACGATGTTTTTGACAGTGACAACCTGCTGACTACATCAAATGGATGTCTTCGCTAGACAGACACAGAGGGGAGGGAGGGAGGGGGTGAAAGTGAGCGAGGGAGAGAGAGGTGGGAAGAGAGTGGAAGACAGACAGAGAGAGAAAAACAGCAGTGCAAATGTTCTTAGACTTGAGTATTTAAACAACCCTTCTCTTCCAACTTGTTAGGCAATCATATTTTACCTACGGGTGAAGGATGGCCAGCCACACAGAAGGGTGATTATTACTAAGGAGGAGAAGGAAGCCGTGCTGACAGAGATGCATGCCGGACATTTCGGAGTGAAGCGCATGATTGCCAAAATAAACCTACGCATCTTCTGCCGAAGGAATTGTCAAGGAGGTGGACAGCTGGGCAAGTTAAATAACCTTTTGTTTATCAATCACATTCTATTACACCTGAAATTATTATTATGATTTCAATGAAGAGCCTGGACCTGCAGGAGCGAGTCACTGCTTTGATGTTTTCAGAGAATTACAGGGTGTTATCCAGGGACACGTCAAGGGAACCGCCAAGGTTCTTTGCACTCTGGGAGGGGGACACTGTGGAGTTGTCAACCGTGATGGAGAGGTCTTGCTGGCAGGCATTTCACAGAGAGGAAGAACAGCTCCGTTTTGTCAAGGTTAAGCTTGATGTGGTGGGCCGACATCCAAACTGAGATGTCTGCCAAGTACACAGAGAAGAATGTCGCCACTCGGGTGTCAGAAGGGAGGAAGCAGAAAAGTAGTTCAGTGTCATCCGCATAGCAATGATAGGAGAGACCATGGGAGGATATGACAGAGCCGAATGACTTGGTGTAAAGAAAAAAAAACAGCTTTGGCAGAGCGTAGACGAAAGCGGTCTCAGTTGAGTGAGCCGCCTTGAAGCAATGTTTTCCACAAGCACATGGAGTAGCCAGCCAAATAGAAAAAAGTAGCCAGACAGGGTTTCTCCCCCGGGGTTAAGACATTTTTGCCGAACAAGCTTTATTTTGGTGATCTCTGGTACATTCTAATGCTAGATTGTATTTTCAACCAGCAACTATTAGGAAAGAACACTTATTAAAAAAAAACTTAACGCACTCTTAAGTGTTAGTTTCATCAGCTGTTTTACAATATGATATGAAACACAGGAAAAACTACATTTTATCTGCTGACTTCCACAGGCTTCAAGCTTCCTTTTAAGAGGCATTTTCTCAGCTATCTACAATACAGATATGATTGAAGAATGAGGTGTTAAACATGGCCTTTGCTACACAGAAAGCAGCAGTTGACTTCTCCGTTGTCAACACTGATTAATTCAGTAGACAATATCAATATCTTTAAAAATACCAAATAAGTATCATTAACTTTTAAAACTATTTAATCTGTTTTCTTTTATCATATTTTTCGACCAGAGTGAGGCTCTCTCCACTAACCTAAGTATAGTTCCTGCAGTGAGGAGGATTCACCATCTTCATAGAATGTTTTCATCATTTATCTGCAGATTAAGCACCAAAAAGCCTACCCATATGCAAATTAAGGAGCCAAATTAACAGCTGTCCTACCGAGTCCTGATGGACTTCATATCGGAAATACAAACAAGATCGTTAAATTGTCATGATTATCTCCTGGGACAGACCAATGCGCAGCGAAGTATCCAGAATACATATTTATTGACAAACGGGACTTGATGGAACAAAACAATGAACGATGAACATGACGTGAACACAAACGCTAAATCCTAAACTAGACACTGTGACATAAACCTAAACACGATGGCATGAACCTAAACACGATGGCATGAACCTAAACACGATGGCATGAACCTAAACACGATGGCATGAACCTAAACACGATGGCATGAACCTAAACACGATGGCATGAACCTAAACACGATGGCATGAACCTAAACACGATGGCATGAACCTAAACACGATAACCATAACATTAAGCAATAACCCACAAAACTTAAGTGCAAACCCCAAACATATATATGGTTCCCAATTAGAGGTAACGAGACTCAGCTGCCTCTAATTGGGAACCATTACCCCAACATAGAAATACACACCATAGAACTGAAGAAACCCTACCCCAAGACAAAACTAAACACTCCAGCCTGAACACTCAGGCCTGGACGTTACATAAATTTACTTGTCCCGATGCGATACCATGGATTTATAACTACGATGTGTGATTTTAAGAATGGTAAGGAAATGATGAGATCGACTTTAATCAGTTAGTTCGACACTTTATTTAAACTAGTCCAGCTTGCTTTTCGTTGATCAAAGCACAGTAAATAGCCTATGCGTCACCACTCTGTGGCCGCATATGAAACACGCCAGGGTCCAACGGTAACTTTTGGGCAAAAATCGACTGGCCCGAAGATCATTTCAAATGGCCCGGACAAGGTGTATTAAATGCATTGGGGTCATGCAGGACCTATATGTTGGCGTGCTTTCTCTCTATATTCATATATTAATAGGTTACATTTGGTTATTATTATATATATATATATATGTGTGGCGGTGTAATATAATTTAGCAATCCAAGTCAATACTCTAGTCTTTAGAATTGCATTGTATTAAATGCATTATATATTTTTTGTTTACATGTGTCATTTTGAGAAGATTTGAAAACAACACGCACATCTTTAAGACAAACGTTCCAAAAGAGATAAATACATGGTTAATGCAGGCCAGCCAAGACCGAAGCTAGGTGTGTTTTTGCAGCTTTCTTTGTGCAGACTATAAACTTTTTTATTTAGTTTTGTCATTTTTCTTTTTCAGAGGGGGGGGTTACAGGGGCTCAGCTCCTTTGCGCATAGATTTTAATTTTGTACTTCTTCATGATCACCATTTTCAGTGCGTCCTTGATAAAAAAAATAACCTTTATTCCAATATATTAGATTTACCCGTTGAATTCTCCATTGTTTTCTTTTGTCAGTCAGCTGTTAGAGCCAGAGCGCTCATTGCTTAGTTTTTCAGGAGCGCGAGGGTGCGACATGGTGTTCTCCATGTCATCCGTGGCCAGAAGTTGAAGACCATTTATTTAGCTTCAATATTATCTATCAATATTTGTTTTCTTTCTTGGATCAGCTGATGATGGTCGATATCACTAGACAACTAGCCTACAGCTAGACACCAACATCACTAGACAACTAGCCTACAGCTAGACACCAACATCACTAGACAACTAGCCTACAGCTAGACACCATTATCACTAGACAACTAGCCTACAGCTAGACACCACTATCACTAGACAACTAGCCTACAGCTAGACACCAACATCACTAGACAACTAGCCTACAGCTAGACACCAACATCACTAGACAACTGGCCTACAGCTAGACACCAACATCACTAGACAACTAGCCTACAGCCTGGACACCAACATCACTAGACAACTAGCCTACAGCTAGACACCAACATCACTAGACAACTAGCCTACAGCTAGACACCAATATCACTAGACAACTAGCCTACAGCTAGACACCAACATCACTAGACAACTAGCCTACAGCTAGACACCAATATCACTAGACAACTAGCCTACAGCTAGACACCAACATCACTAGACAACTAGCCTACAGCTAGACACCAACATCACTAGACAACTAGCCTACAGCTAGACACCAATATCACTAGACACCAACATCACTAGACAACTAGCCTACAGCTAGACACCAATATCACTAGACAACTAGCCTACAGCTAGACACCAATATCACTAGACAACTAGCCTACAGCTAGACACCAACATCACTAGACAACTAGCCTACAGCTAGACACCAACATCACTAGACAACTGGCCTACAGCTGGACACCAGCATCACTAGACAACTGGCCTACAGCTAGACACCAACATCACTAGACAACTAGCCTACAGCTAGACACCAATATCACTAGACAACTAGCCTACAGCTGGACACCAACATCACTAGACAACTGGCCTACAGCTAGACACCAATATCACTAGACAACTGGCCTGCAGCTAGACACCAGCATCACTAGACAACTGGCCTACAGCTAGACACCAACATCACTAGACAACTAGCCTACAGCTAGACACCAACATCACTAGACAACTGGCCTACAGCTAGACACCAACATCACTAGACAACTGGCCTACAGCTAGACACCAACATCACTAGACAACTGGCCTACAGCTGGACACCAACATCACTAGACAACTGGCCTGCAGCTAGACACCAGCATCACTAGACAACTGGCCTGCAGCTGGACACCAGCATCACTAGACAACTGGCCTGCAGCTGGACACCAACATCACTAGACAACTGGCCTACAGCTGGACACCAACATCACTAGACAACTAGCCTACAGCTAGACACCAACATCACTAGACAACTAGCCTACAGCTAGACACCAACATCACTAGACAACTAGCCTACAGCTACACACCAATATCACTAGACAACTAGCCTACAGCTAGACACCAACACCACTAGACAACTAGCCTACAGCTAGACACCAATATCACTAGACAACTAGCCTACAGCTAGACACCAACACCACTAGACAACTGGCCTACAGCTAGAGCACCAACACCACTAGACAACTGGCCTACAGCTAGACACCAACATCACTAGACAACTGGCCTGCAGCTAGACACCAACATCACTAGACAACTGGCCTACAGCTGACACCAACATCACTGGGCAACTGGCCTGCAGCTGAACACCAACACCACTAGACAACTGGCCTACAGCTAGACACCAGCATCACTAGACAACTGGCCTGCAGCTAGACACCAGCATCACTAGCCTGCAGCTAGACACCAACATCACTAGACAACTGGCCTACAGCTGGACACCAGCATCACTAGACAACTGGCCTACAGCTAGACACCAATATCACTAGACAACTGGCCTACAGCTAGACACCAACATCACTAGACAACTGGCCTGCAGCTAGACACCAACACCACTAGACAACTGGCCTACAGCTAGGCACCAACATCACTAGACAACTGGCCTACAGCTAGACACCACTATCACTAGACAACTGGCCTGCAGCTGGACACCAGCATCACTAGACAACTAGCCTACAGCCTAGACACCAACATCACTAGACAACTGGCCTGCAGCTAGACACCAGCATCACTAGACAACTGGCCTGCAGCTGGACACCAATATCACTAGACAACTGGCCTGCAGCTAGACACCAACATCACTGAACAACTGGCCTACAGCTGGACACCAACATCACTAGACAACTGGCCTGCAGCTAGACACCAACACCACTAGACAACTAGCCTACAGCTAGACACCAACATCACTAGACAACTAGCCTACAGCTAGACACCAATATCACTAGACAACTAGCCTACAGCTAGACACCAACATCACTAGACAACTAGCCTACAGCTAGACGCCAACATCACTAGACAACTAGCCTACAGCTAGACACCAATATCACTAGACAACTAGCCTACAGCTAGACACCAACATCACTAGACAACTAACCTACAGCTAGACACCAACATCACTAGACACCAACATCACTGAACAACTGGCCTGCAGCTAGACACCAACATCACTAGACATCTAGCCTACAGCTAGACACCAACATCACTAGACAACTAGCCTACAGCTAGACACCAACATCACTAGACACCAATATCACTAGACAACTAGCCTACAGCTAGACACCAACATCACTAAACATCTAGCCTACAGCTAGACACCAACATCACTAGACAACTAGCCTACAGCTAGACACCAACATCACTAGACACCAATATCACTAGACAACTAGCCTACAGCTAGACACCAACATCACTAGACAACTAGCCTACAGCTAGACACCAACATCACTAGACAACTAGCCTACAGCTAGACACCAGCATCACTAGACAACTGGCCTACAGCTGGACACCAGCATCACTAGACAGCTGGCCTACAGCTGACACCAACATCACTAGACAACTAGCCTACAGCTAGACACCAACATCACTAGACAACTGGCCTACAGCTGAGACACCAACATCACTAGACAACTGGCCTACAGCTACACACCAATATCACTAGACAACTGGCCTACAGCTAGACACCAACACCACTAGACAACTGGCCTACAGCTAGACACCAATATCACTAGACAACTGGCCTACAGCTAGACACCAACACCACTAGACAACTGGCCTGCAGCTAGACACCAACACCACTAGACAACTGGCCTACAGCTAGACACCAACATCACTAGACAACTGGCCTACAGCTGGACACCAGCATCACTAGAACAACTGGCCTGCAGCTGGACACCAGCATCACTAGGCAACTGGCCTGCAGCTGAACACCAACACCACTAGACAACTAGCCTACAGCTAGACACCAACATCACTAGACAACTGGCCTGCAGCTAGACACCAACATCACTAGCCTACAGCTAGACACCAACATCACTAGACAACTGGCCTGCAGCTGGACACCAGCATCACTAGACAACTGGCCTGCAGCTGGACACCAATATCACTAGACAACTGGCCTACAGCTAGACACCAACATCACTAGACAACTGGCCTACAGCTAGACACCAACACCACTAGACAACTAGCCTACAGCTAGACACCAACATCACTAGACAACTAGCCTACAGCTAGACACCACTATCACTAGACAACTAGCCTACAGCTAGACACCAACATCACTAGACAACTAGCCTACAGCTAGACACCAACATCACTAGACAACTAGCCTACAGCTAGACACCAACATCACTAGACAACTGGCCTACAGCTAGACACCAATATCACTAGACAACTGGCCTACAGCTAGACACCAACATCACTAGACAACTGGCCTACAGCTGGACACCAGCATCACTAGACAACTGGCCTGCAGCTGGACACCAGCACCACTAGACAACTGGCCTACAGCTAGACACCAACATCACTAGACAACTGGCCTACAGCTGGACACCAATATCACTAGACAACTAGCCTACAGCTAGACACCAACATCACTAGACAACTGGCCTACAGCTAGACACCAACATCACTAGACAACTGGCCTACAGCTAGACACCAATATCACTAGACAACTGGCCTACAGCTAGACACCAACATCACTAGACAACTGGCCTACAGCTGGACACCAACATCACTAGACACCAACATCACTAGACAACTGGCCTACAGCTGGACACCAACATCACTAGACATCTAGCCTACAGCTAGACACCAACATCACTAGACAACTGGCCTACAGCTGGACACCAACATCACTAGACACCAATATCACTAGACAACTAGCCTACAGCTAGACACCAACATCACTAGACATCTAGCCTACAGCTAGACACCAACATCACTAGACAACTGGCCTACAGCTAGACACCAACATCACTAGACACCAATATCACTAGACAACTGGCCTGCAGCTAGACACCAGCATCACTAGACAACTGGCCTACAGCTAGACACCAACATCACTAGACAACTGGCCTACAGCTAGACACCAACATCACTAGACAACTGGCCTACAGCTGGACACCAACATCACTAGACAACTGGCCTACAGCTAGACACCAACATCACTAGACAACTGGCCTGCAGCTAGACACCAACATCACTAGACAACTGGCCTACAGCTAGACACCAAGCATCACTAGACAACTGGCCTACAGCTAGACACCAACATCACTAGACAACTGGCCTGCAGCTAGACACCAACATCACTAGACAACTGGCCTACAGCTAGACACCAGCATCACTAGACAACTGGCCTGCAGCTGGGCACCAGCATCACTAGACAACTGGCCTGCAGCTAGACACCAGCATCACTAGACAACTGGCCTGCAGCTAGACACCAGCATCACTAGACAACTGGCCTACAGCTAGACACCAACATCACTAGACAACTGGCCTACAGCTAGACACCAACATCACTAGACAACTGGCCTACAGCTAGACACCAATATCACTAGACAACTAGCCTACAGCTAGACACCAATATCACTAGACAACTGGCCTACAGCTGGACACCAACACCACTAGACAACTGGCCTACAGCTAGACACCAACACCACTAGACAACTGGCCTACAGCTAGACACCAACATCACTAGACAACTGGCCTACAGCTAGACACCAACATCACTGAACAACTGGCCTACAGCTAGACACCAACATCACTAGACAACCTGGCCTGCAGCTAGACACCAAGCATCACTGGCCTACAGCTGGGCACCAACATCACTAGACAACTGGCCTGCAGCTGGGCACCAGCATCACTGGCCTACAGCCTGGACACCAGCATCACTAGACAACTGGCCTGCAGCTGGACACCAGCATCACTAGACAACTGGCCTACAGCTGAGACACCAAGCATCACTAGACAACTGGCCTACAGCTAGACACCAATATCACTAGACAACTGGCCTACAGCTAGACACCAACATCACTAGACAACTGGCCTGCAGCTAGACACCAACATCACTAGACACCAACATCACTAGACAACTAGCCTACAGCTAGACACCAACATCACTAGACATCTAGCCTACAGCTAGACACCAACATCACTAGACAACTAGCCTACAGCTAGACACCAACATCACTAGACACCAATATCACTAGACAACTAGCCTACAGCTAGACACCAACATCACTAGACATCTAGCCTACAGCTAGACACCAACATCACTAGACAACTAGCCTACAGCTAGACACCAACATCACTAGACACCAATATCACTAGACAACTAGCCTACAGCTAGACACCAACATCACTAGACAACTAGCCTACAGCTAGACACCAACATCACTAGACAACTAGCCTACAGCTAGACACCAACATCACTAGACAACAGCCTACAGCTAGACACCAACATCACTAGACAACTAGCCTACAGCTAGACACCAACATCACTAGACAACTAGCCTACAGCTAGACACCAACATCACTAGACAACTAGCCTACAGCTAGACACCAACATCACTAGACAACTAGCCTACAGCTAGACACCAGCATCACTAGACAACTAGCCTGCAGCTAGACACCAACATCACTAGACAACTGGCCTGCAGCTAGACACCAATATCACTAGACAACTGGCCTACAGCTAGACACCAGCATCACTAGACAACTGGCCTACAGCCTGGACACCAACATCACTAGACAACTGGCCTACAGCTAGACACCAACATCACTAGACAACTGGCCTACAGCTGCAGCTAGACACCAATATCACTAGACAACTAGCCTACAGCTGGACACCAATATCACTAGACAACTGGCCTACAGCTAGACACCAACACCACTAGACAACTGGCCTACAGCTAGATACCAACATCACTAGACAACTGGCCTACAGCTAGACACCAACATCACTAGACAACTAGCCTACAGCTAGACACCAATATCACTAGACAACTAGCCTACAGCTAGACACCAACATCACTAGACAACTAGCCTACAGCTAGACACCAACATCACTAGACAACTAGCCTACAGCTAGATCCATGATTCGTACAGGGTTTAAGTTCAATGTTGTAATTTAATTGTTCAATGCTTAATTTAATAATGACAAATAACACACATTGTACATGTATTTAATGTTGGAAAGAAAGGTAGTTGACTGTGTGTGTTTAGAGTGACAATCATGTTTTAAGACACATTGTAGCCGGTCTAATTGTTTTCTCTTTCTCTCTCTGTTTGTAATTTCTCTGGTTTGGAACCCCCACTTCCAGCTCTCTCCAGTGGCCCGCCTCTCCCTCCACCCCACTAAAGGGGCCCCCCTGCAGCGATGAAAGCTGGGGGTTAGTCCTCTGCTACTCTGTTGCCAGGCTGGACACAGACACATGAAACAGACTGTGTGATGCTGTTCCGATTAAAAGGTCTTTGAAGGGCGACAGGGAGCTGGGATGGGGTGTCTGACCTCACAGCTCTGCTGCAGTCTGACCCTTCAAACGCCTCATCGTGTTACATTAGGAGGTTGCAGGTTTGCACAGAACAAAGCAGCAAGGATTGTTTTAAAGGTGGAGATGTGGTTCTTCTGTTGCGGTCATGCACAATGCTCTTGGTTGGTCATCAATCGACAAGATAATTGAAAAAAAACTATGCTTATTTTACTTCATAATATCCACCATTTAAAACAGCCATATTCTATTCACACTGGTATTCAGTTGGTAAGAGACAGACATTCCGTAAATACCAGGAATAGATTGTCCACCATCTGTGTGTTGTCCAGACAGAAAGGAGAAATAGGCAAAAGAACATTTCGATTTAGAGCAATAAAGAAATTTAATAAATTAACTGTGTAAACCAGAAACCTTTCAATATATAAATGTAAACATTATCTTAAAACCATTTAAATATAATACATAGAAATGTTGTGGGAATATAGTACCTCCCCGTAACCTTCGTGTTACCTCCCCGTTACCTCCCCGCTACCTCCATGTCTACCTCCATGTCTACTTCCCTGTTACCTCCCCGTTACCTCCCCGCTACCTCCCCGCTACCTCCCCGTTACCTCCCCGTTACCTCCATGTCTACCTCCCCGTTACCTCCATGTCTACCTCCCTGTTACCTCCCCGTTACCTCCCCGCTACCTCCCCGTTACCTCCCCGTTACCTCCCCGTTACCTCCATGTCTACCTCCATGTCTACTTCCCTGTTACCTCCCCGTTACCTCCCCGCTACCTCCCCGCTACCTCCCCGTTACCTCCATGTCTACCTCCATGTCTACCTCCCCGTTACCTCCCCGCTACCTCCCGTTACCTCCCGTTACCTCCATGTCTACCTCCATGTCTACTTCCCTGTTACCTCCCGTTACCTCCCGCTACCTCCCGTTACCTCCATGTCTACCTCCCGTTACCTCCATGTCTACCTCCCGTTACCTCCCGTTACCTCCCGTTACCTCCATGTCTACCTCCATGTCTACTTCCTGTTACCTCCCCGTTACCTCCCGCTACCTCCCGTTACCTCCATGTCTACCTCCCGTTACCTCCATGTCTACCTCCCGTTACCTCCCGTTACCTCCATGTCTACCTCCATGTCTACTTCCCTGTTACCTCCCCGTTACCTCCCTGTTACCTCCCCGTTACCTCCCCGTTACCTCCCTGTTACCTCCCCGTTACCTCCCCGTTACCTCCATGTCTATCTCCCCGCTACCTCCATGTCTACCTCCATGTCTACCTCCCCGTTACCTCCCCGCTACCTCCCCGCTACCTCCCCGCTACCTCCCCGTTACCTCCCCGTTACCTCCATGTCTACCTCCATGTCTACTTCCCTGTTACCTCCCCGTTACCTCCCCGCTACCTCCCCGTTACCTCCATGTCTACCTCCCCGTTACCTCCATGTCTACCTCCCCGTTACCTCCCCGTTACCTCCCCGTTACCTCCATGTCTACCTCCATGTCTACCTCCATGTCTACTTCCCTGTTACCTCCCCGTTACCTCCCCGCTACCTCCCCGTTACCTCCATGTCTACCTCCCCGTTACCTCCATGTCTACCTCCCCGTTACCTCCCCGTTACCTCCCCGTTACCTCCATGTCTACCTCCATGTCTACTTCCCTGTTACCTCCCCGTTACCTCCCTGTTACCTCCCCGTTACCTCCCCGTTACCTCCCCGTTACCTCCCCGTTACCTCCATGTCTATCTCCCCGTTACCTCCCATTTACCTCCATGTCTACCTCCCTGTTACCTCCCCGCTACCTCCCCGTTACCTCCATGTCTACCTCCCCGTTACCTCCCATTTACCTCCATGTCTACCTCCCTGTTACCTCCCTGTTAGCTCCATGTCTACCTCCCCGTTACCTCCATGTCTAACTCCCTGGTACCTCCCCGTTACCTCCTTGTCTACCTCCCCGGTACCTCTTCGTTACCTCCCTGTTACCTCCCCGTTACCTCCATGTCTAACTCCCTGGTACCTCCCCGTTACCTCCTTGTCTACCTCCCCGTTACCTCCCCGTTACCTCCATGTCTACCTCCCCGTTACCTCCCCATTACCTCCCCGTTACCTCCATGTCTACCTCCCCGTTACCTCCATGTCTACCTCCCCGTTACCTCCCCGTTACCTCCATGTCTACCTCCCCGTTACCTCCCCGTTACCTCCATGTCTACCTCCCCGTTACCTCCCCGTTACCTCCCCGTTACCTCCATGTCTACCTCCCCGTTACCTCCATGTCTACCTCCCCGTTAACTCCACCGTTACCTCCATGTCTACCTCCCCGTTACCTCCCCGTTACCTCCATGTCTACCTCCCCGTTAACTCCCTGTTACCTCCCCGTTACCTCCATGTCTACCTCCCTGTTACCTCCCCGTTACCTCCCCAATACGTCCCTGTTATCTCCCCAATACCTCCCTGTTATCTCCCCGTTACCTCCCAGTTACCTCCCTGTTACCTCCTCGTTACCTCCCCGTTACCTCCATGTCTACCTCCCTGGTACCTCCCCGTTACCTTCATGTCTACCTCCGCGTTACCTCCTTGTCTACCTCCCTGTTACTTCCCCGTTTCCTCCCTGTTACCTCCCTGTTAACTCCATGTCTTCCTCCCTGGTACCTCCATGTTACCTCCATGTCTTCCTCCCTGGTACCTCCATGTTACCTCCCTGGTACCTCCATGTTACCTCCATGTTACCTCCCTGGTACCTCCCTGGTATCTCCCTGGTACCTCCCTGTTACCTCCATGTCTTCCTCCCTGGTACCTCCATGTTACCTCCCTGGTACCTCCCTGGTACCTCCATGTTACCTCCATGTTACCTCCATGTTACCTCCCTGGTACCTCCATGTTACCTCCCTGGTACCTCCCTGGTACCTCCATGTTACCTCCATGTCTTCCTCCATGTCTACCTCCATGTTACCTCCCTGGTACCTCCCTGGTACCTCCATGTCTTCCTCCCTGGTACCTCCCTGGTACCTCCCTGTTACGTCCCTGGTACCTCCCTGTTACCTCCCTGGTACCTCCCTGGTACCTCCATGTTACCTCCCTGGTACCTCCCTGGTACCTCCATGTTACCTCCATGTCTACCTCCCTGTTACCTCCAAGTCTACCTCCCTGGTACCTCCCTGTTACCTCCCTGTTACCTCCCTGGTACCTCCATGTTACCTCCATGTCTACCTCCCTGTTACCTCCATGTCTACCTCCATGTCTACCTCCCTGGTACCTCCCTGTTACCTCCCTGGTACCTCCCTGGTACCTCCCTGTTACGTCCCTGTTACCTCCATGTCTACCTCCAGCCCTGGGGGGATACCATCACACTCTTCAATCCGTCAGTAGTCTGTACTGTGACTGTGTCTGCGTGTGTGTTTCTGTGTGTGTGTGTGTGTGTGCGCGCCTGTGTCTGCGTTTGCGCCTGTGTTTGTGCGCCTGTGTGTGTGTGTTTGCGTGCGTGCGTGTTTGTGGCGTGGCGTGGCTTCGAACTTCTGATCGATCACCTCCCACTAATGCATATTATTTCCACCAATCTTCTTGTTTGTGAAGATGCCTTGTTTCATTGTTGAAGGTTATTTGTGGTATTAACGATCAATGATGGATCTGTCTCCCTGAGCCAGAAGGCTTTTCATCCCAACAGAGCAGAGAAGAGCCATTCTGATACTATTCCCTACATAGTGCACTACTATTCCCTACATAGTGCACTACTATTCCCTACATAGTGCACTACTATTCCCTACATAGTGCACTACTATACCCTACATAGTGCAGGGAATAGGGGGTCATTTGACCAGGGCTTGTTGGGAATAGGAGACCATTTGACCAGGGCTTGTAGGGAATAGGGGGTCATTTGACCAGGGCTTGTAGGGAATAGGGGGTCATTTGACCAGGGCTTGTTGGGAATAGGAGACCATTTGACCAGGGCTTGTAGGGAATAGGGGGTCATTTGACCAGGGCTTGTAGGGAATAGGGGGTCATTTGACCAGGGCTTGTTGGGAATAGGAGACCATTTGACCAGGGCTTGTAGGGAATAGGGGTCATTTGACCTGGGCTTGTAGGGAATAGGGGTCATTTGACCAGGGCTTGTTGGGAATAGGAGACCATTTGACCAGGGCTTGTAGGGAATAGGGGTCATTTGACCAGGGCTTGTAGGGAATAGGGGGTCATTTGACCAGGGCTTGTTGGGAATAGGAGACCATTTGACCAGGGCTTGTAGGGAATAGGGGGTCATTTGACCAGGGCTTGTAGGGAATAGGGGGTCATTTGACCAGGGCCTGTAGGGAATAGGGGGTCATTTGACCAAGGCCTGTAGGGAATAGGAGGACTTTTGACCAGGGACCATAGGGAATAGGAGGCTTTTTGACCAGGGCCTGTAGGGAATAGGAGACCATTTGACCAGGGCCTGTAGGGAATAGGAGGCTTTTTGACCAGGGCCTGTAGGGAATAGGAGGACTTTTGACCAGGGCCTGTAGGGAATAGGAGGCTTTTTGACCAGGGCCTGTAGGGAATAGGAGGCTTTTTGACCAGGGCCTGTAGGGAATAGGAGGCTTTTTGACCAGGGCCTGTAGGGTGATGATAATGAACACATAGCCTATGATCTGAAATGATAACTAAACACAGAGCCTACAGTATGTTGTGAAATGAGAACGAAACACAGAGCCTACAGTATGTTGTGAAATGAGAACGAAACACAGAGTCTACAGTATGTTGTGAAATGAGAACGAAACACAGAGTCTACAGTATGTTGTGAAATGAGAACGAAACACAGAGCCTACAGTATGTTGTGAAATGAGAACGAAACACAGAGCCTACAGTATGTTGTGAAATGAGAACAGAAACACAGAGTCTACAGTATGTTGTGAAATGAGAACAGAAACACAGAGCCTACAGTATGTCGTGAAATGAGAACGAAACACAGAGCCTACAGTATGTTGTGAAATGAGAACGAAACACAGAGTCTACAGCATGTCGTGAAATGAGAACGAAACACAGAGCCTACAGTATGTTGTGAAATGAGAACGAAACACAGAGCCTACAGTATGTTGTGAAATGAGAACGAAACACAGAGCCTACAGTATGTCGTGAAATGAGAACGAAACACAGAGCCTACAGTATGTTGTGAAATGAGAACGAAACACAGAGCCTACAGTATGTCGTGAAATGAGAACGAAACACAGAGCCTACAGTATGTTGTGAAATGAGAACGAAACACATAGCCTACAGTATGTTGTGAAATGAGAACGAAACACAGAGCCTACAGTATGTTGTGAAATGAGAACGAAACACAGAGTCTACAGTATGTTGTGAAATGAGAACGAAACACAGAGTCTACAGTATGTTGTGAAATGAGAACGAAACACAGAGCCTACAGTATGTTGTGAAATGAGAACGAAACACAGAGCCTACAGTATGTCGTGAAATGATAACGAAACACAGAGTCTACAGTATGTCGTGAAATGATAACGAAACACAGAGTCTACAGTATGTTGTGAAATGAGAACGAAACACAGAGCCTACAGTATGTCGTGAAATGATAACGAAACACAGAGCCTACAGCATGTTGTGAAATGAGAACGAAACACAGAGTCTACAGCATGTTGTGAAATGAGAACGAAACACATAGCCTACAGTATGTCGTGAAATGATAACGAAACACAGAGTCTACAGTATGTTGTGAAATGAGAACGAAACACAGAGCCTACAGTATGTCGTGAAATGATAACGAAACACAGAGTCTACAGCATGTTGTGAAATGAGAACGAAACACAGAGCCTACAGTATGTCGTGAAATGATAACGAAACACAGAGTCTACAGCATGTTGTGAAATGAGAACGAAACACATAGCCTACAGTATGTTGTGAAATGAGAACGAAACACAGAGCCTACAGTATGTCGTGAAATGAGAACGAAACACAGAGCCTACAGTATGTTGTGAAATGAGAACGAAACACAGAGCCTACAGTATGTTGTGAAATGAGAACGAAACACAGAGCCTACAGTATGTTGTGAAATGAGAACGAAACACAGAGCCTACAGTATGTTGTGAAATGAGAACGAAACACAGAGCCTACAGTATGTTGTGAAATGAGAACGAAACACAGAGCCTACAGTATGTTGTGAAATGAGAACGAAACACAGAGTCTACAGCATGTTGTGAAATGAGAACGAAACACATAGCCTACAGTATGTTGTGAAATGAGAACGAAACACAGAGCCTACAGTATGTCGTGAAATGAGAACGAAACACAGAGCCTACAGTATGTTGTGAAATGAGAACGAAACACAGAGCCTACAGTATGTTGTGAAATGAGAACGAAACACAGAGTCTACAGTATGTTGTGAAATGACTGCCATTTATCTGGACCACAACTTGATTTTGACAAACAAATGTGTCCAAAAAGAAATCTGTGCGACCGTCCGTTGAATTTAGAAGCAGTTATTGATTGCCCACCCCTGTTTTCTTTAGATTAGATTAGAACTTTACTAGTCACATGTGCAGGGTTGCAGGTGGAAACACAGGGTACAGCGAACAAAGATACAGAAAATCAACACAACTCATAATAAAGAATATATATAAAATATAAATAAAACTATTTACAGAATATAATTACAATTGGAATAGATTATAAATAAAATACAGATCAAATATATGCAAAATATATATAAATAACTTATTAATAAAATATACATTGTATATATACACATTAGATGGTAGTGATTTCAATGTGCCGTGTTTTGTCTCAAAGTACACACTATGATAATAGTCTGTTGTTAAAATAGTCTTGTTCTAATTGTCACAGCCCTCACTCAGCCAATAGTCTCACTCTGTTTGTCACAGCCCTCACTCAGCCAATAGTCTCATTCTGTTTGTCACAGCCCTCACTCAGCCAATAGTCTCACTCTGTTTGTCACAGCCCTCACTCAGCCAATAGTCTCATTCTGTTTGTCACAGCCCTCACTCAGCCAATAGTCTCATTCTGTTTGTCACAGCCCTCAGTCAGCCAATAGTCTCACTCTGTTTGTCACAGCCCTCACTCAGCCAATAGTGTCATTCTGTTTGTCACAGCCCTCACTCAGCCAATAGTCTCATTCTGTTTGTCACAGCCTCACTCAGCCAATAGTGTCATTCTGTTTGTCACATTCCTCACTCATCCAATAGTGTCATTCTGTTTGTCACAGCCCTCACTCAGCCAATAGTGTCATTCTGTTTGTCACAGCCCTCACTCAGCCAATAGTCTCATTCTGTTTGTCACAGCCCTCACTCAGCCAATAGTCTCATTCTGTTTGTCACAGCCCTCACTCAGCCAATAGTCTCATTCTGTTTGTCACAGCCCTCACTCAGCCAATAGTCTCATTCTGTGTGTCACAGCCCTCACTCAGCCAATAGCGGAGCTAATTAGCTTTTAATTGCTCACTGTAGTATCCTTTCATTGAAAGTGGCTTTAAATCCAATGTATTATTATAATTACTACAGACTCTTATTTTGTTGTCTCTCTGTCTGTCCAGTTTAAGGTGTGTCCAAAAAGCCAGTGTGTGTCCACTCTGGGCCACCGTACTGACCTATTCCACTGGGACCCCTGTAACGTCCTCCTCACAGACAGAGCAGTCAGGACTGCATGATGTAGTATGTAGGACGTCAGTTGATTTGGTTAATTGTCCTACACACTCAAAGGTTTGTAGTCTTTAATGGATGTGTTGTTGAGGAAAATAAAGATGTCTAGGGTTCGTTCCCCGGTCAGGCGGCAGTATCAACGATGGTGGATAAATACTGATGTCTAGGGTTCGTTCCCCGGTCAGGCGGCAGTATCAACGATGGTGGATAAATACTGATGTCTAGGGTTCGTTCCCCGGTCAGGCGGCAGTATCAACGATGGTGGATAAATACTGATGTCTAGGGTTCGTTCCCCGGTCAGGCTGCGGTATCAACGATGGTGGATAAATACTGATGTCTAGGGTTCGTTCCCCGGTCAGGTGGCAGTATCAACGATGGTGGATAAATACTGATGTCTAGGGTTCGTTCCCCGGTCAGGTGGCAGTATCAACGATGGTGGATAAATAAAGATGTCTAGGGTTCGTTCCCCGGTCAGGCGGCAGTATCAACGATGGTGGATAAATACTGATGTCTAGGGTTCGTTCCCCGGTCAGGCGGCAGTATCAACGATGGTGGATAAATACTGATGTCTAGGGTTCGTTCCCCGGTCAGGTGGCAGTATCAACGATGGTGGATAAATACTGATGTCTAGGGTTCGTTCCCCGGTCAGGCGGCAGTATCAACGATGGTGGATAAATACTGATGTCTAGGTTCGTTCCCGGTCAGGCGGCAGTATCAACGATGGTGGATAAATACTGATGTCTAGGGTTCGTTCCCCGGTCAGGCGGCAGTATCAACGATGGTGGATAAATACTGATGTCTAGGGTTCGTTCCCCGGTCAGGCTGCAGTATCAACGATGGTAGATAAATACTGATGTCTAGGGTTCGTTCCCCGGTCAGGTGGCAGTATCAACGATGGTGGATAAATACTGATGTCTAGGGTTCGTTCCCCGGTCAGGTGGCAGTATCAACGATGGTGGATAAATACTGATGTCTAGGGTTCGTTCCCCGGTCAGGCGGCAGTATCAACGATGGTGGATAAATACTGATGTCTAGGGTTCGTTCCCCGGTCAGGCGGCAGTATCAACGATGGTGGATAAATACTGATGTCTAGGGTTCGTTCCCCGGTCAGGTGGCAGTATCAACGATGGTGGATAAATACTGATGTCTAGGGTTCGTTCCCCGGTCAGGCTGCGGTATCAACGATGGTGGATAAATACTGATGTCTAGGGTTCGTTCCCCGGTCAGGCGGCAGTATCAACGATGGTGGATAAATACTGATGTCTAGGGTTCGTTCCCCGGTCAGGCGGCAGTATCAACGATGGTGGATAAATACTGATGTCTAGGGTTCGTTCCCCGGTCAGGCTGCAGTATCAACGATGGTGGATAAATACTGATGTCTAGGGTTCGTTCCCCGGTCAGGTGGCAGTATCAACGATGGTGGATAAATACTGATGTCTAGGGTTCGTTCCCCGGTCAGGCGGCAGTATCAACGATGGTGGATAAATACTGATGTCTAGGGTTCGTTCCCCGGTCAGGCGGCAGTATCAACGATGGTGGATAAATACTGATGTCTAGGGTTCGTTCCCCGGTCAGGCTGCAGTATCAACGATGGTGGATAAATACTGATGTCTAGGGTTCGTTCCCCGGTCAGGCTGCAGTATCAACGATGGTGGATAAATACTGATGTCTAGGGTTCGTTCCCCGGTCAGGCGGCAGTATCAACGATGGTGGATAAATACTGATGTCTAGGGTTTGTTCCCCGGTCAGGTGGCAGTATCAACGATGGTGGATAAATACTGATGTCTAGGGTTCGTTCCCCGGTCAGGTGGCAGTATCAACGATGGTGGATAAATACTGATGTCTAGGGTTCGTTCCCCGGTCAGGTGGCAGTATCAACGATGGTGGATAAATACTGATGTCTAGGGTTCGTTCCCCGGTCAGGCGGCAGTATCAACGATGGTGGATAAATACTGATGTTTAGGGTTCGTTCCCCGGTCAGGTGGCAGTATCAACGATGGTGGATAAATACTGATGTCTAGGGTTCGTTCCCCGGTCAGGTGGCAGTATCAACGATGGTGGATAAATACTGATGTCTAGGGTTCGTTCCCCGGTCAGGTGGCAGTATCAACGATGGTGGATAAATACTGATGTCTAGGTTCGTTCCCGGTCAGGTGGCAGTATCAACGATGGTGGATAAATACTGATGTCTAGGGTTCGTTCCCCGGTCAGGCGGCAGTATCAACGATGGTGGATAAATACTGATGTCTAGGGTTCGTTCCCCGGTCAGGCGGCAGTATCAACGATGGTGGATAAATACTGATGTCTAGGGTTCGTTCCCCGGTCAGGTGGCAGTATCAACGATGGTGGATAAATACTGATGTCTAGGGTTCGTTCCCCGGTCAGGCGGCAGTATCAACGATGGTGGATAAATACTGATGTCTAGGGTTCGTTCCCCGGTCAGGTTGCAGTATCAACGATGGTGGATAAATACTGATGTCTAGGGTTCGTTCCCCGGTCAGGTGGCAGTATCAACGATGGTGGATAAATACTGATGTCTAGGGTTCTTTCCCCGGTCAGGCTGCGGTATCAACGATGGTGGATAAATACTGATGTCTAGGGTTCGTTCCCCGGTCAGGTGGCAGTATCAACGATGGTGGATAAATACTGATGTCTAGGGTTCGTTCCCCGGTCAGGTGGCAGTATCAACGATGGTGGATAAATACTGATGTCTAGGGTTCGTTCCCCGGTCAGGTGGCAGTATCAAAGATGGTGGATAAATAAAGATGTCTTACTCAGGCTGTTTATCATTGAATGAACATGGAAAAATTGGTCACAGTTCCAGTCTGCTTGGGTTGGCTCTCCCATAGACACTATGTGATATAGCAGCTGGGTCTGGTCTGCTTACTTCATTGACTGTATAGATGGGTTGACTGACAACGTCACAAAATTGATATGCGTACTTCAATGGGGAGGAAGAATGTGTGTTTGTTGGGATTCTGGATGGCCAGATAGATGGCAACAATGACAAGAAGCTGCCGTGTGGGGAATCGTAAGTGGCTCGTTTCAGCTTGTTATCATGTCTTGTTTTTAGGTGTTTTGACTGATTTCATGTAAGTTCTAATACTGCAAAGAATTCACAAGCTATCTAGCGTTTTCAATAAACATTTGGAGACTAAATATAGTTTACATGTTGTCAACAATCTAAGCCAACACCGGTCTGTTTTGTCCCTTAGTTACGCATGCGTCGGTTGTGTTGCTAAACAACCAATCAGTCTACATGAACCAGAAAAAAGGATTGTGTGAGAAGCTTTCTCTTCAGTCTCTCTGGGTGTCCCTGGTAGTAGTGATGACAGGAGCTGACCACTAGATGGCTCTAGGGAGCTATTCTCTACCTAGTACCCAACATACATGCCATTCTCTACCTAGTACCCAACATACATCCCATTCTCTACCTAGTACCCAACCAACATACATCCCATTCTCTACCTAGTACCCAACCAACATACATCCCATTCTCTACCTTGTACCCAACATACATGCCATTCTCTACCTAGTACCCAACATACATCCCATTCTCTACCTAGTACCCAACCAACATACATCCCATTCTCTCTCCTGTCTACTGCTCAATAAGCATGCTGTGTGTGTACGGGTGTGTGTGTGTATGTGTGTGTGTGCTTGTGTGTGTGTAAGGGTGTGTGGGTCTATGTGTGTGTCTGTTTGTCTGTGTGTGTACGGGTGTGTGGGTACGCGTGTGTGTGTATGTGTGTGCTTGTGTGTGTGTAAGGGTGTGTGGGTGTGTGTGTCTGTGTGTGTACAGGTGTCTGGGTGTGTGTACAGTACCAGTCAAAAGTTTGGACACACCTACTCATTCAAGGGTGTTTTCTTTAATTTTGACTATGTTCTACATTGTATAATAATAATGACAGTAACCTAAACCTATCCATGTTACATTGAACTGGGTGAATGGAATATGAATGACAGTAACCTAAACCTATCCATGTTACATTGAACTGGGTGAATGGAATATGAATGACAGTAACCTAAACCTATCCATGTTACATTGAACTGGGTGGATGGAATATGAATGACAGTAACCTAAACCTGTTGATGTTACATTGAAACTGGGTGAATGGAATATGAATGACAGTAACCTAAACCTGTTGATGTTACATTGAAACTGGGTGAATGGAATATGAATGACAGTAACCTAAACCTGTTGATGTTACATTGAAACTGGGTGGATGGAATATGAATGACAGTAACCTAAACCTGTTGATGTTACATTGAAACTGGGTGGATGGAATATGAATGACAGTAACCTAAACCTGTTGATGTTACATTGAAACTGGGTGAATGGAATATGAATGACAGTCATCCAATATGCTGCTATAGAAATGGGGCCATTGGTGTGGATACAGTATGCAGAATAATGTAATAATATGTCCATAACACCCTTTTGTTGTTGCTCTTTGGTTTAAACATTCAACAGCTGGTTAAATGTCAATGGGAAGATTTGAAACTTATAAAATTAGAGTTGAAAACGGAAAATAAAAAAAGTTCATAAAGTTGAAACTGAGTCACCTCAAATTCAGCTTTGTTGACCATGTAATAAACTACTGAATTACTTTGTATTGTAATTACTTGACTCTCTTCATTCCTTCTGATTTGAGGTTCACTGTCATTGTCCTTCAACTCTTGATAAACTATAGAACGCAACTCCGATACAGCACGCTGTTGTACTTCCCACTGAGGACAAAGTATATGGGAGTCCCGTGTGGCTGTCGGTAAAGCATAACGATTACAACGCAAGGGTTGTCTTTTCGATTCCCAGGGGGGGACAAGTGTGAAAATGTATGTACTCAACTGTAATGGATACGAGCGTTTGCTAAATGACATGAAACTATGAAGTACTATATATTGAAGAAACAAGACATATTGTCATTTGGAAAATACTGTTTGGTAAAATACGGCTGTAACGTAACAAAATGTGGAAAAAGTCAAAGGGTCTGAATACTTTCCGAACGCACTGTGTGTCAGTGTGTATAAACAGTACCAGTCAAGTTTGGAATCCTACTCATTCCAGGGTTTTTCTTTATTTTGACTATTTTCTAGAATAATAGTGAAGACATCAAAACTATGAAATAACACATGGAATCATGTAGTAACCAAGAAAGTGTTAAACAAATCAAAATAGATTTTAGATTTTAGATTCTTCAAAGTAGCCACCCTTTTCCCTGATGGCATCTTTGCACACTCTATTATCTCAACCAGCTTCATGAGGTAGTCACCTGGAATGCATTTTAATTAACAGGTGTGCCTTGTTAAAAGTTAATTTGTTGAATTTCTTTTCTTCTTAATGCGTTTGAGAAGAGCCAATCAGCAGAGAGAAAGGACAATCCGTTACTCACGGAACATTTCAGTCGCAAAAACCATCAAGTGCTGTGATGAAACTGGCTCTCATGAGGACCGCCACAGGAACAGAAGACCCAGAGTTACCTCTGCTGCTGCAGAGGATAAGTTAATTAGAGTTACCAGCCTCAGAAATTGCAGCCCAAATAAATGCTTCACAGAGTTCAAGCAACAAACACATCTCAACATCAACTGTTCAGAGGAGACTGCGTGAATCAGGCCTTCATTTTTTATTTAACCTTTATTTAACCAGGTGTGCAAGTTGAGAACAAGTTCTCATTTACAACTGCGACCTGGCCGAGATAAAGCAAAGCAGTTTGACACACATAACAACACAGAGTTACACATGGAGTATCTATATACAATGTGTGCAAATGAGGTAAGATAAGGAAGGTAAGGCAATAAATAGGCCATGGTGGCAAAGTAATTACAATATAGCATTTAAACACTGGAATGGTAGATGTGCAGTAGATTAATGTGCAAAGTAGAAATACTGGGGTGCAAAGGAGCAAAATAAATAAATGAATACGGTAGGGGATGAGGTAGTTGGTTGGGCTATTTACAGATGCACTATGTACAGGTGCAGTGATCTGTAAGCTGCTCTGACAGCTGGTGCTTAAAGCTGTTGAGGGAGATAAGTGTCTCCAGTTTCAGAGATTTTTGAAGTTCGTTCCAGTCATTGGCAGCAGAGAACTGGAAGGAAAGGCGGCCAAAGGAGGAATTGGCTTTGGGGGTGACCAGTGAGATATACCTGCTGGAGCGCGTGCTACAGGTGGGTGCTGCTATGGTTACCAGCGAGCTGAGAAAAGGCGGGGCTTTACCTAGCAGGGACTTGTAGATGACCTGGAGCCAGTGGGTCTGGCGACGAGTATGTAGCGAGGGCCAGCAGACTAGAGCATACAGGTCGCTGTGGTGGGTGGTATATGGGGCTTTGATGACAAAACGGATGGCACTGTGATAGACTGCATCCAGTTTGCTGAGTAGAGTATTGGAAGCTGTTTTGTAGATGACATCGCCGAAGTCCAGGATCGGCAGGATAGTCAGTTTTACTAGGGTAAGTTTGGCGACGTGAGTGAAGGAGGCTTTGTTGCGAAATAGAAAGCCGATTCTAGATCTAATTTTGGATTGGAGATGTTTGATGTGAGTCTGGAAGGAGAGTTTACAATCTAGCTAGACACCTAGGTATTTGTACTTGTCCACATATTCTAGGTCAGAGCCGTCCAGGGTAGTGATGCTAGTCGGGCGGGCGGGCGGGTGCAGGCAGCGAACGGTTGAAAAGCATGCATTTGGTTTTACTAGCGTTTAAGAGCAGTTGGAGGCCACGGAAGGAGTGTTGAGCATTGAAGCTCGTTAGGAGGTTAGTTAACACAGTGTCCAAAGATGGGCCAGAAGTATACAGAATGGTGTCGTCTGCATAGAGGTGGATCAGAGAATCACCCGCAGCAAGAGCAACATGGTCGATTTGCTGCAAAGCCACTACTAAAACCACTACTAAAGGACACAAATAAGAAGAAAAGACTTGCTTGGGCCAAGAAACACGAGAAATGGACATTAGACCAGTGGAAATTTGTCCTTTGGTCTGATGAGTCCAGATTTGAGATTTTTGGTTGCAGCTGCTGTGTCTTTGTGAGACGCAGAGTAGGTGGTTCCCACCGCATGGAGGAGGAGGTGTGATGGTGCTTTGTTGGTGACACTGTCTGTGATTTCAAGGCACACTTAACCAGCATGGTCACCACAGCATTCTGCAGCGATACACCATCCCAACTGGTTTGGGCTTAGTGGGACTATCATTTGTTTTTCAACAGGACAATGACCCAACACACCTCCAGGCTGTGTTAGGGCTATTTTACCAAGAAGGAGAGTGATGGAGTGCTGCATCAGATGACCTGGCCTCCACAATCACCCGACCTCAACCCAATTGAGATGGTTTGGGATGAGTTGGACGACAGAGTGAAGGAAAAGCAACCAAAAAGTGCTCAGCATATGTGGGAACTCCTTCAAGACTGTTGGAAAAGCATTCCAGGTGAAGCTGGTTGAGAGAATGCCAAGAGTGTGCAAAGCTGTCATCAAGACAAAGGGTGGCTACTTGGAAGAATCTCAAATATAACAAAATATTTCTATTTGTTTAACACTTTTTTGGTTACTACATGATTCCATATGTGTTATTTCATAGTTTTGATGTTCGTCACTATTATTCTACAATGTAGAAAATAGTAAAAAATAAAGAAAAATCCTTGAACGAGTACGTGTCCAAACTTTTGACAGGTAATGCGTGTGTGTGTGTGTGTGTGTGTGTGTGTTCACTCTTGTAATCCCCAAACAGCCCAATCCCTTAATAACGAGCACCAGTAAACCAACAGTAAATATCCAACAGAAACTATCTATGTAACTAACCTGGCTTATTCACTATTAGTCCACGAATGAATCAGCATGGGTTGTCTTGAAACACTACGGATTTTCTAACCACATAATATTATTAAAACTGATCAGGGATCATGTAACCTCACTCTGGTTAGGACATACATGGCCTTATGGGCGCTGGTCTAAAGTAGTGCACTATATAGGGAATAGGGTGGCATAAGACTCTGGTCTGGTTTTGAAGAAATCCCAGTTGGAGCGTTCCTGGATTTCCTGCTTATTTCTGCCAACTTTCAGGGAATGTTCGAACTGGGATTTCTGGAAAGTAATGTTGGGGATGCATTACTGTTAAGGGAGAGACCATAGTGTACAGTACTGTTAAGGGAGAGACCATAGTGTACAGTACTGTTAAGGGAGAGACCATAGTGTACAGTACTGTTAAGGGAGAGACCATAGTGTACAGTACTGTTAAGGGAGAGACCATAGTGTACAGTGCTGTTAAGGGAGAGACCATAGTGTACAGTACTGTTAAGGGAGAGACCATAGTGTACAGTACTGTTAAGGGAGAGACCATAGTGTACAGTACTGTTAAGGGAGAGACAATAGTGTACATTACTGTTAAGGGAGAGACCATAGTGTACAGTACTGTTAAGGGAGAGACCATAGTGTACAGTACTGTTAAGGGAGAGACCATAGTGTACAGTACTGTTAAGGGAGAGACCATAGTGTACAGTACTGTTAAGGGAGAGACCATAGTGTACAGTACTGTTAAGGGAGAGACCATAGTGTACAGTGCTGTTAAGGGAGAGACCATAGTGTACAGTGCTGTTAAGGGAGAGACCATAGTGTACAGTACTGTTAAGGGAGAGACCATAGTGTACAGTACTGTTAAGGAGAGACCATAGTGTACAGTACTGTTAAGGGAGAGACCATAGTGTACAGTACTGTTAAGGGAGAGACCATAGTGTACAGTACTGTTAAGGGAGAGACCATAGTGTACAGTACTGTTAAGGGAGAGACCATAGTGTACAGTACTGTTAAGGGAGAGACCATAGTGTACAGTACTGTTAAGGGAGAGACCATAGTGTACAGTACTGTTAAGGGAGAGACCATAGTGTACAGTACTGTTAAGGGAGAGACCATAGTGTACAGTACTGTTAAGGAGAGACCATAGTGTACAGTACTGTTAAGGGAGAGACCATAGTGTACAGTACTGTTAAGGGAGAGACCATAGTGTACAGTACTGTTAAGGGAGAGACCATAGTGTACAGTACTGTTAAGGGAGAGACCATAGTGTACAGTGCTGTTAAGGGAGAGACCATAGTGTACAGTACTGTTAAGGGAGAGACCATAGTGTACAGTACTGTTAAGGGAGAGACCATAGTGTACAGTACTGTTAAGGGAGAGACCATAGTGTACAGTACTGTTAAGGGAGAGACCATAGTGTACAGTGCTGTTAAGGAGAGACCATAGTGTACAGTACTGTTAAGGGAGAGACCATAGTGTACAGTGCTGTTAAGGGAGAGACCATAGTGTACAGTGCTGTTAAGGGAGAGACCATAGTGTACAGTACTGTTAAGGGAGAGACCATAGTGTACAGTACTGTTAAGGGAGAGACCATAGTGTACAGTACTGTTAAGGGAGAGACCATAGTGTACAGTACTGTTAAGGGAGAGACCATAGTGTACAGTACTGTTAAGGGAGAGACCATAGTGTACAGTACTGTTAAGGGAGAGACCATAGTGTACAGTACTGTTAAGGGAGAGACCATAGTGTACAGTGCTGTTAAGGGAGAGACCATAGTGTACAGTGCTGTTAAGGGAGAGACCATAGTGTACAGTACTGTTAAGGGAGAGACCATAGTGTACAGTACTGTTAAGGAGAGACCATAGTGTACAGTACTGTTAAGGGAGAGACCATAGTGTACAGTACTGTTAAGGAGAGACCATAGTGTACAGTACTGTTAAGGGAGAGACCATAGTGTACAGTACTGTTAAGGGAGAGACCATAGTGTACAGTACTGTTAAGGGAGAGACCATAGTGTACAGTGGTTCATGTTCAGTAACAGGTGACGTAAGAAGCCTGAACACCACCCACCCAGCGACATCAGCCTCTCTGTACTACTGAGCTACAATCCCACACTTTTAACATTATTATCGGATTGATGATGAAAATGAAGTATTGAACCTAAACGGGCCTTGTACACACTTCTCCCTCTGTCTCTCTCTCTCTCTCTACCTTCAGTTTAGTAGTGTTGTGTACAGAGACTTCTCCCTCTGTCTCTCTCTCTCTCTCTCTCTACCTTCAGTTTAGTAGTGTTGTGTACAGAGACTTCTCCCTCTTTCTCTTCTCCCTCCTTCCATCTCTTCCTCCCTTACTCTCTGTCTTCCTCCATATCTCCCTCCCTCCCACAGTCCGTCTCTCTCTCTCTTCTGTTAAATAAGGACATTTTATTAGAGCCGCCAAACCCATGCATTACACACACACACACACACACACACACACACACACGCACACACCCTAATGTCCCCTTCATTATATGTAGGCTCAGAGGGATAGTTCACCAAAATTACTAAATTACATATTGGTTTCCTACCCTGGTTTCTTACCCTGGTTTCCTACCCTGTAAGCAATCTGTGGATAATGTATTACATCAATCCAGGCTTTGGTTTAGTTTCCCTGGCACTGCTTCCACATGCTAATGTTTTAGGATTTGTGGCACAAATCCCATTTAAGTCATGGAACAGATATGAGCATTTTCATGCATCATGTTTAAACATGATGCATGTTTGAGCATAAGTACCAAGACATTCAAATACACCTAAACCTAGGATCTGTGTGTGTGTGTGTGTGTACAATAGTCTAATATTGTGATTTGTGTGTGTTTGTCCTATCAGACCAATAAGATAGCTGAAAACAGAGAGCCAGACCGACTACTTGTGGGTTAACTGCCTTGATTCCTGGCAGAACAACAGATTTTCTTTTTCCCTTGTCAGCTCTGGGATTCGAACTTGCAACCCTCCGGTTACAAGTCCAACGCTCTAACCACTAGGCTACCTGCGACCTTGTGAAATGTGTGAAATGCGACCCTCTGTTTTCATGTGGATGTGTCACTGTGACATCCAAGAGAATAGAATGGTGAGGAACGTTGCCGTTGGGAATTCTGTTTTCAATATTGGAATTAGAATAGTATTAGAATTAGAATAGTATTGGAATTAGAATAGAATTAGAATTAGAATAACAATAGTATTAGAATTAGAATAGTATTGGAATTAGAATAGAATTAGAATTAGAATAACAATAGTATTGGAATTAGAATAGTATTGGAATTAGAATAGAATTAGAATTAGAATAACAATAGTATTGGAATTAGAACAGTATTGGAATTAGAATAGTAATGGAACTGGAATAACAATAGTATACGAATTAGAATAGTATTGGAATTAGTATAGTATTGGAATTAGTATAGTATTGGAATTAGAATAACAATATTATTAGAATTAGAATAGTATTAGAATAACAATAGTATTGGAATTAGAATAGTATTAGAATTAGAATAACAATAGAATTAGAATTAGAATAACAATAGTATAAGAATTAGAATAGTATTAGAATTAGAATAACACTAGAATTAGAATTAGAATAACAATAGTATAAGAATTAGAATAGTATTAGAATTAGAATAGTATTAGAATTAGAATAGAATTATATCTATATATATATTTGGATTAGTATTAGAATAGTATTATATATATATATATATATATATATATTTAGATGAGTATTAAAATAGTATTATATCTATATATATATTTAGATTAGTATTAGAATAGTATTATATCTATATATATTTAGATTAGTTTCAGAATAGTATTATATCTATATATATATTTAGATTAGAATAGTATTAAATCTATATATATATATATTTAGATTAGTATTAGACTAGTATTACATCTATATATATATTTAGATTAGTATTAGAATAGTATTATATCTATATATATATTTAGATTAGAATAGTATTAAATCTATATATATATATATTTAGATTAGTATTAGAATAGTATTACATATATATATTTAGATTAGTATTAGAATTGGAATTGTTTTAGAATTCTACACCAATTCTCCAACGGTGAAATTGGTATTTGTTCCCTTGCCAGCTTCGTGAGACACACACACACACACACACACACACACACACACACACACACACACACACACACACACACACACACACACACACACACACACACACACACACACACACACACACACACACACACACACACACACACACACACACACACACACACACACACAGAGCCTTCAAGAATGGAAAAGCAGTGAAAATGAACAGTTGTTCTTCCTTGAACAACAAGGCAGGTTGAGAGGGATTCTAATCTTTTTCTATAGGAGGATCTAGCTTCCACTGGTTTCAGGCAGTCTGTTCATTGGAGCATTGCTAACTGCTTCGCAACCCAAACAGAACCATATTCCCTATATAGTGCACTAATTTTGACCAAAGCCCTATACGGAATAGGATGCCAGTTTGGATGCAGCCCTCTTTTCAGTTAAAGTTTGATTGGCTACCTATACTGCTCTACCAAGCAAAAAGGCAGTCACTGCTCATTTGGTCGAAAATGAGATTTCATTTTTGCTACATTAAATAGATGCTTAATCATGTGGACAAGTATCCTGTCTCTATTCTATTGTGTTTTGGAGAAAACTGGAAGTCATGTTAGCAGTAACTGAATAAAGTTACTGTGAAACCAATGTAAATAAAATGCATTTTCCACTGCCTTTTTGCTTGGTAGGGCAGTATAGTGGTTCTAGCTGTTAATACAATTTTAAAAACATTACAATACATTCACAGATTTCACAACACATTGTGTGCCCTCAGGCCCCTACTCCACCACTACCACATGTATGTACAGTAGTACTAAATCTACTGTACATAAATGTGTATGTATAGTGCGTATGTTATCATGTGTGTGTGTGTGTGGGTGGGGCGTCAGGTAGCCTAGTGGTTAGGGCGTTGGGCCAGTAACCGAAAGGTTGCTAGATTGAATCCCCCCGAGCTGACAAGGTAGAAATCTGTCGTTCTGCCCCCTGAACAAGGCAGTTAACCCACTGTTCCTAGGCTGTCATAGTAAGTAAGAATTTGTGCTTAACTCTCTTGCCTAGATAAATAAATAAAAATACCCCATAACGAAAAGTGAAAAAATGTTTTTAGAATTGTTAGCCCATTTTTTGAAAACGTACAATACAGAAATATCTCATTTACGTAAGTATTCACACCCCCTGAGTCAATACCTTGTAGAAACACCTTTGGCAGCGATTACAGCTGTGAGTCTTTCTGGGTAAGTCTCTAAGAACTTTCCACACCTGGATTGTGCATCATTTGCCTATTATTCTTTTCTAAATTCTTCAAGTTCTGTCAAATTGGTTGTTGATCATTGCTGAACCATTTTCAGGTCTTGCCATAGATTTTCAAGAAGATTTAAGTCAAAACTGTAACTTGGCCACTCAGGAACATTCACTGCCTTCTTGGTAAGCAACTAGATTTGGCCTTGTGTTTTAGGTTATTGTCCTGCTGAAAGGTGAATTAATCTCCCAGTGTCTGGTGAAAAGCAGACTGAACCACGTTTTACAAGAATATTTTTTTATCCTCAAAAACTCCCCAGTCCTTAACGATTACAAGCATGCCCATAACATCATGCAGCCACCACTATACTTGAAAATTTGGAGAGCGGTACTCAGTAATGTGTTGTATTGGATTTGTCCCAAACACAACACTTTGTATTTAGTACAAAAAGGTGCATTTCTTTGCCACATTATTTGAAGAATTACTTTAGTGCCTTGTTGCAAACAGGATGCATATTTTGGAATATTTTTATTCTGTACAGGCTTCCTTCTTTTCACTCTGTCATTTAGGTTAGTATTGTGGAGTACCTACACTCAGAAAAAAAAAGAACGTCCTCTCACTGTCAACTGCGTTTATTTTCAGCAAACTTAACATGTGTAAATATTTGCATGAACATAACAAGATTCAACAACTGAGACATAAACTGAACAAGTTCCACAGACATGTGACTAACAGAAATGGAATAATGTGTCCCTGAACAAAGGGGGGGTCAAAATCAAAAGTAACAGTCAGTATCTGGTGTGGCCACCAGCTGCATTAAGTACTGCAGTGCATCTCCTCCTCATGGACTGCGCCAGATTTTCCAGTTCTTGCTGTGAGATGTTACCCCACTCTTCCACCAAGGCACCTGCAAGTTCCCAGACATTTCTGGGGGGAATGGCCCTAGCCGTCACCATCCGATCCAACCGGTCCCAGACGTGCTTAATGGGATTGAGATCCGGGCTCTTCGCTGGCCATGGCAGAACACTGACATTCCTTTCTTGCAGGAAATCACGCACAGAACGAGCAGTATGGCTGGTGGCATTGTCACGCTGGAGGGTCATGTCAGGATGAGTAAGCAGGAACGGCACCACGTGAGGGAGGAGGATGTCTTCCCTGTAACACACAGCGTTGAGATTGCCTGCAATGACAACAAGCTCAGTCCGATGATGCTGTGACACACCGCCCCAGACCATGACGGACCCTCCACCTCCAGATCGATCCCGCTCCAGAGTACAGGCCTCGGTGTAACGCTCATTCCTTCGACGATAAACGCAAATCCGACCATCACCCCTGGTGAGACAAAACCGCGACTCGTCAGTGAAGAGCACTTTTTGCCAGTCCTGTCTGGTCCAGCGACGGTGGGTTTGTACCTGTAGGCGACCTTGTAGCCGGTGATGTCTGGTGAGGACCTGCCTTACAACAGGCCTACACGGGTACAGAGATGAGGTAGTCATTCAAAAATCATGCTAAACACAATTACTGCACACAGAGTGAATCCATGCAACTTATTATGTGACTTGTTAAGCACATTTGTACTCCTGAACTTATTTAGGCTTGACATAACAAAAGGGGTTGACTACTTATTGACTCAAGACATTTCAGCTTTTCATTTTAAATGAATTTGTAAAAATGTCAAAAAAACATAATTCCACATTGACATTATGGGGTATTGTGTGTTGGTCAGTGACACAACATACATTCAGGCTGTAACACAAGAAAAAGTCAAGGAGTGTGAATTGCAGTACCTTTGGTCAAAATAAGTGCACTAAATATGGACTGGTTTGTCATTTGGGACACAGTCCTGAAGAAGTCCTTACCCCTCAGTCAGCCCCAAACTCCAGCTTCTCATTCAACACCAGACTCCTAACACACCTCTCCAATCCAAATGGCACCCAGTGCACCCTAAACAGTGCATTACTATTGACCAGTGCCCATAAGGCTTTTGGGACGCAGGCCTCTTCAGACTTGCTTATATTTAACTGGAGCCTTCTGACCCTGGCTGATAATGACAGTGTTTTATATTTAACTGGAGTCTTCTGACCCTGGCTGATAATGACAGTGATTTATACTTAACTGGAGTCTTCTGACCCTGGCTGATAATGACAGTGTTTTATATTTAACTGGAGTCTTCTGACCCTGGCTGATAATGACAGTGTTTTATATTTAACTGGAGCCTTCTGACCCTGGCTGATAATGACAGTGTTTTATATTTAACTGGAGCCTTCTGACCCTGGCTGATAATGACAGTGATTTATATTTAACTGGAGTCTTCTGACCCTGGCTGATAATGACAGTGTTTTATATTTAACTGGAGCCTTCTGACCCTGGCTGATAATGACAGTGATTTATATTTAACTGGAGTCTTCTGACCCTGGCTGATAATGACAACGGTCAGAGTCAGTTGGATCGCCCGGGCACACTGCCTTCACATCGTAGGCCTGCAGTATAACAGGCTGATAGCCACAGCACACCAAACCTTCACATCGTAGGCCTGCAGTATAACAGGCTGATAGCCACAGCACACCAAACCTTCACATCGTAGGCCTGCAGTATAACAGGCTGATAGCCACAGCACACCAAACCTTCACATCGTAGGCCTGCAGTATAACAGGCTGATAGCCACAGCACACCAAACCTTCACATCGTAGGCCTGCAGAATAACAGGCTGATAGCCCCAGCACACCAAACCTTCACATCGTAGGCCTGCAGTATAACAGGCTGATAGCCACAGCACACCAAACCTTCACAAAAGTTTCTAAACTTTATTAGGGTAATGTAAAAAGTAAGTCAAGCCATTGTTTCTATGGAAAATACCAGCAGGATATTATATTCTGGCAAACACAACATTACAGTTGGAACTTCATTAGAAAATGTCCCAACAGAATGTGCCACTTCAGAACTGGTTTAAACAATCAAGAGTAGCCCAGGCTCCTCTATTCTCCTCAGCATCAGCCCTGGATATTTTTTATTGATCGGCATTTTAATTTGTTCAATTGTTTCAAAGGCCGGCAATTACCAGCTAACGGAAACCCTGGTGTGTGTGTGTTAATGAGGCAGTGTTATGCGCTGGTTTTATTTTTAGATTTGGGTTTCAAGGGTGTCCTCTCTGACCTATTTCTCGCTATCTGGATAACTGTGTGTGTGTGTGTGTGTGTGTGTGTGTGTGTGTGTGGTGTGTGGTGTGTGTGTGTGTTTGGTTTTACTATCCTTGTGGGGACCAGAAGTCCTCACAATAGGTACTAAAACAAGGACAATTTTGACAGGTGGGGTTACGTTTCGCTGGTCCCCACAAGGAAGAAGGGCTATTTTAGGCTTAGTTTGTTTAGGTTTAGGATAAGGTTTATCGGTTTGGGGTTAAGTGTTAGGTTAAAGGTTAAGTGTTAGTTTAGCGGGTTAGGGGGAAAATAGGATTTTGAATGAGAATCAATTGTTTGGTCCCCACAAGGATATTAAAACACGAACATATGTTTCCCCACCTTATCAGGACCAGAATGTCTTGACAAGGGAAGAAAACAGAAACATTTTAGAAAAGCCAGGACCTTTTTTATTTTAGGGATCGAACGTGATTTCTGATATGGGTTACATGGATAAAATTGGACCACTCTGAAATGAAAATGGATGGCCCTCCCTTCAGCAAAAATATATTTGACCTCAACCATCCCTGAACACTTGAAAACAAGTGACCCTCCCCTATACCCCAAATAATAACTAAAATATAAAGTGGATAGTTAGAGAACCATTTACCCTGACTTCTTGGACAGACCAGAGCCTTAGATATGCAGTTTTAGAAACTGTTCTTCTCCCTGTCAGCATTACATGGCAACGCTGTACATTTTTATAGCGCACAGGGCTGCAGGCCAGAAGGTTGTGGGTTCACAGACCACCGTGGACAAGAGTAAGAGTGGAAGTATCTCCTTCATAGTAAAAGCATTGCATGAATCTATCATTGTATTTGCAGGTACTAGAAAAAAAAAACCTTCTATAAAAATGTCATGCAATTCTACTTAACTTTAAATATTTTTTAAAACCACACGTATTACCTAAATTCCAGGCTAAGAAAGGACAGAGAGAGACGCCTATGTGTTCATCTTATCATGTTTCTCCAACGCCCAAATCAGAGTGTCTTGTTTGAAACAAAACTGTCCCTGTTTGCAAATAATTCAATTTGAGACATTATTCGGAATCTGAGCATGGTACTTTCAAAAGATACGCCTACCTTTCCACCCCAGACAGAGTAGGTCTACCTTTCCACTCCAGACAGAGTAGGGCCTACCTTTCCACCCCAGACAGAGTAGGGCCTACCTTTCCACTCCAGACAGAGTAGGTCTACCTTTCCACCCCAGACAGAGTAGGGCCTACCTTTCCACTCCAGACAGAGTAGGGCCTACCTTTCCACCCCAGACAGAGTAGGTCTACCTTTCCACCCCAGACAGAGTAGGGCCTACCTTTCCACTCCAGACAGAGTAGGTCTACCTTTCCACCCCAGACAGAGTAGGTCTACCTTTCCACCCCAGACAGAGTAGGTCTACCTTTCCACCCCAGACAGAGTAGGTCTACCTTTCCACCCCAGACAGAGTAGACCTACCTTTCCACCCCAGACAGAGTAGGTCTACCTTTCCACCCCAGACAGAGTAGGTCTACCTTTCCACCCCAGACAGAGTAGACCTACCTTTCCACCCCAGACAGAGTAGGTCTACCTTTCCACCCCAGACAGAGTAGGTCTACCTTTCCACCCCAGACAGAGTAGGGCCTACCTTTCCACCCCAGACAGAGTAGGTCTACCTTTCCACCCCAGACAGAGTAGGCCTACCTTTCCACCCCAGACAGAGTAGGGCCTACCTTTCCACCCCAGACAGAGTAGGCCTACCTTTCCACCCCAGACAGAGTAGGTCTACCTTTCCACCCCAGACAGAGTAGACCTACCTTTCCACCCCAGACAGAGTAGGTCTACCTTTCCACCCCAGACAGAGTAGACCTACCTTTCCACCCCAGACAGAGTAGGTCTACCTTTCCACCCCAGACAGAGTAGGCCTACCTTTCCACCCCAGACAGAGTAGGGCCTACCTTTCCACCCCAGACAGAGTAGGCCTACCTTTCGACCTCAGACAGAGTAGGTCTACCTTTCCACCCCAGACAGAGCAGGCCTACCTTTCCACCCCAGACAGAGCAGGCCTACCTTTCCACCCCAGACAGAGTAGGTCTACCTTTCCACCCCAGACAGAGTAGACCTACCTTTCCACCCCAGACAGAGTAGGTCTACCTTTCCACCCCAGACAGAGTAGACCTACCTTTCCACCCCAGACAGAGTAGGTCTACCTTTCCACCCCAGACAGAGTAGGCCTACCTTTCCACCCCAGACAGAGTAGGGCCTACCTTTCCACCCCAGACAGAGTAGGCCTACCTTTCGACCTCAGACAGAGTAGGTCTACCTTTCCACCCCAGACAGAGCAGGCCTACCTTTCCACCCCAGACAGAGCAGGCCTACCTTTCCACCCCAGACAGAGTAGACCTACCTTTCCACCCCAGACAGAGTAGGCCTACCTTTCCACCTCAGACAGAGTAGGCCTACCTTTCCACCCCAGACAGAGCAGGCCTACCTTTCCACCCCAGACAGAGTAGACCTACCTTTCCACCCCAGACAGAGTAGGCCTACCTTTCGACCTCAGACAGAGTAGGCCTACCTTTCCACCCCAGACAGAGCAGGCCTACCTTTCCACCCCAGACAGAGCAGGCCTACCTTTCCACCCCAGACAGAGCAGGCCTACCTTTCCACCCCAGACAGAGCAGGCCTACCTTTCCACCCCAGACAGAGCAGGCCTACCTTTCCACCCCAGACAGAGCAGGCCTACCTTTCCACCCCAGACAGAGTAGACCTATCGACGCAGAACAATGTAAGCTTTTACTGCTGGCTACTCTTCTACTGTGCTTTAACCCAACGAGAGAATTTCACAAGTGTTTCTCTAAAAGCTGTCTGGGTGTAAACATCTTCTATTGTACAGAAAGTGAATAACTTAATCAATTTATAGTGACAAATACAATTATTTGCCACATTCTTCGCAAACAACAGGTGTAGACTAACAGTGAAATGCTTAATTACAATGCGAAAAATTTATAAAACATTTAAAAGTATTTAGAAAAACTAGAAAAATAATAACACAAGGAATAAATACACAATGAGTAACTATAACTTGTCTATATACACGGGTTACCAGTACCGAGTAGATGTGCAGGGGTACGAGGTAATTGAGGTAGACATATACATGTAGGCAGGGATAAAGTGACTAGACAACAGGATAGATAATAGACAGTAGCAGCAGTATACTGTAGGTAGGGATAAAGTGACTAGACAACAGGATAGATAATAGACAGTAGCAGCAGTATACTGTAGGTAGGGGTAAAGGATAGATAATAGACAGTAGCAGCAGTATACTGTAGGTAGGGGTAAAGGATAGATAATAGACAGTAGCAGCAGTATACTGTAGGTAGGGGTAAAGTGACTAGACAACAGGATAGGTAATAGACAGTAACAGCAGTATACTGTAGGTAGGGGTAAAGGATAGATAATAGACAGTAGCAGCAGTATACTGTAGGTAGGGATAAAGTGACTAGACAACAGGATAGATAATAGACAGTAGCAGCAGTATACTGTAGGTAGGGGTAAAGGATAGATAATAGACAGTAGCAGCAGTATACTGTAGGTAGGGGTAAAGGATAGATAATAGACAGTAGCAGCAGTATACTGTAGGTAGGGGTAAAGTGACTAGACAACAGGATAGGTAATAGACAGTAACAGCAGTATACTGTAGGTAGGGGTAAAGGATAGATAATAGACAGTAGCAGCAGTATACTGTAGGTACGGGTGAAGGATAGATAATAGACAGTAGCAGCAGTATACTGTAGGTAGGGGTAAAGGATAGATAATAGACAGTAACAGCAGTATACTGTAGGTAGGGGTAATGGATAGATAATAGACAGTAGCAGCAGTATACTGTAGGTAGGGGTAAAGGATAGATAATAGACAGTAACAGCAGTATACTGTAGGTAGGGGTACAGGATAGATAATAGACAGTAGCAGCAGTATACTGTAGGTAGGGGTAAAGGATAGATAATAGACAGTAACAGCAGCATACTGTAGGTAGGGGTAATGGATAGATAATAGACAGTAACAGCAGTATACTGTAGGTAGGGGTAAAGGATAGATAATAAACAGTAACAGCAGTATACTGTAGGTAGGGTAAAGGATAGATAATAGACAGTAGCAGCAGTATACTGTAGGTAGGGTAAAGTGACTAGACAACAGGATAGATAATAAACAGTAACAGCAGTATACTGTAGGTAGGGTAAAGGATAGATAATAGACAGTAACAGCAGTATACTGTAGGTAGGGTACAGGATAGATAATAGACAGTAACAGCAGTATACTGTAGGTAGGGAGTAAAGGATAGATAATAGACAGTAGCAGCAGTATACTGTAGGTAGGGGTAAAGGATAGATAATAGACAGTAACAGCAGTATACTGTAGGTAGGGGTAAAGGATAGATAATAGACAGTAACAGCAGTATACTGTAGGTAGGGGTAAAGGGACTAGACAACAGGATAGATAATAGACAGTAGCAGCAGTATACTGTAGGTAGGGGTAAAGGATAGATAATAGACAGTAGCAGCAGTATACTGTAGGTAGGGGTAAAGGATAGATAATAGACAGTAGCAGCAGTATACTGTAGGTAGGGGTAAAGTGACTAGACAACAGGATAGGTAATAGACAGTAACAGCAGTATACTGTAGGTAGGGGTAAAGGATAGATAATAGACAGTAGCAGCAGTATACTGTAGGTAGGGGTAAAGGATAGATAATAGACAGTAACAGCAGTATACTGTAGGTAGGGGTAAAGGATAGATAACAGACAGTAACAGCAGTATACTGTAGGTAGGGGTAAAGGATAGATAATAGACAGTAACAGCAGTATACTGTAGGTAGGGGTAATGGATAGATAATAGACAGTAACAGCAGTATACTGTAGGTAGGGTAAAGGATAGATAATAGACAGTAACAGCAGTATACTGTAGGTAGGGTACAGGATAGATAATAGACAGTAACAGCAGTATACTGTAGGTAGGGGTACAGGATAGATAATAGACAGTATCAGCAGTATACTGTAGGTAGGTGTAAAGGATAGATAATAGACAGTAACAGCAGTATACTGTAGGTAGGGGTAAAGGATAGATAATAGACAGTAACAGCAGTATACTGTAGGTAGGGGTAAAGGATAGATAATAGACAGTAGCAGCAGTATACTGTAGGTAGGGTACAGGATAGATAATAGACAGTAGCAGCAGTATACTGTAGGTAGGGATAAAGGATAGATAATAGACAGTAACAGCAGTATACTGTAGGTAGGGGTAAAGGATAGATAATAGACAGTAACAGCAGTATACTGTAGGTAGGGGTACAGGATAGATAATAGACAGTAGCAGCAGTATACTGTAGGTAGGGTAAAGGATAGATAATAGACAGTAACAGCAGTATACTGTAGGTAGGGGTAAAGGATAGATAATAGACAGTAACAGCAGTATACTGTAGGTAGGGGTAAAGGATAGATAATAGACAGTAACAGCAGTATACTGTAGGTAGGGGTAATGGATAGATAATAGACAGTAGCAGCAGTATACTGTAGGTAGGGGTAAATGATTGATAATAGACAGTAGCAGCAGTATACTGTAGGTAGGGGTAAAGTGACTAGACAACAGGATAGGTAATAGACAGTAGCAGCAGTATACTGTAGGTAGGGGTAAAGGGACTAGACAACAGGATAGATAATAGACAGTAGCAGCAGTATACTGTAGGTAGGGGTAAAGTGACTAGACAACAGGATAGGTAATAGACAGTAGCAGCAGTATACTGTAGGTAGTAAAGGACTAGACAACAGGATAGATAATAGACAGTAGCAGCAGTATACTGTAGGTAGGGGTAAAGGATAGATAATAGACAGTAGCAGCAGTATACTGTAGGTAGGGGTAAAGGATAGATAATAGACAGTAACAGCAGTATACTGTAGGTAGGGGTAAAGGATAGATAATAGACAGTAACAGCAGTATACTGTAGGTAGGGGTACAGGATAGATAATAGACAGTAGCAGCAGTATACTGTAGGTAGGGTAAAGGATAGATAATAGACAGTAGCAGCAGTATACTGTAGGTAGGGAGTAAAGGATAGATAATAGACAGTAGCAGCAGCATACTGTAGGTAGGGTACAGGATAGATAATAGACAGTAACAGCAGTATACTGTAGGTAGGGTAAAGGATAGATAATAGACAGTAACAGCAGTATACTGTAGGTAGGGGTACAGGATAGATAATAGACAGTAACAGCAGTATACTGTAGGTAGGTAAAGGATAGATAATAGACAGTAACAGCAGTATACTGTAGGTAGGGTAAAGGATAGATAATAGACAGTAGCAGCAGTATACTGTAGGTAGGGGTAAAGGATAGATAATAGACAGTAACAGCAGTATACTGTAGGTAGGGGTAAGGATAGATAATAGACAGTAACAGCAGTATACTGTAGGTAGGGGTAAAGGATAGATAATAGACAGTAACAGCAGTATACTGTAGGTAAAGGTAAAGGATAGATAATAGACAGTAACAGCAGTATACTGTAGGTAGGGGTACAGGATAGATAATAAACAGTAACAGCAGTATACTGTAGGTAGGGGTAAAGGATAGATAATAGACAGTAGCAGCAGTATACTGTAGGTAGGGGTAAAGGATAGATAATAGACAGTAACAGCAGTATACTGTAGGTAGGGAGTAAAGGATAGATAATAGACAGTAGCAGCAGTATACTGTAGGTAGGGGTAAAGGATAGATAATAGACAGTAGCAGCAGTATACTGTAGGTAGGGTACAGGATAGATAATAGACAGTAACAGCAGTATACTGTAGGTAGGGAGTAAAGGATAGATAATAGACAGTAGCAGCAGTATACTGTAGGTAGGGGTAAAGGATAGATAATAGACAGTAGCAGCAGTATACTGTAGGTATGGGTAAAGGATAGATAATAGACAGTAACAGCAGTATACTGTAGGTAGGGGTACAGGATAGATAATAGACAGTAACAGCAGTATACTGTAGGTAGGGGTAAAGGATAGATAATAGACAGTAGCAGCAGTATACTGTAGGCAGGGGTAAAGGATAGATAATAGACAGTAACAGCAGTATACTGTAGGTAGGGGTAAAGGATAGATAATAGACAGTAGCAGCAGTATACTGTAGGTAGGGGTAAAGGATAGATAATAGACAGTAGCAGCAGTATACTGTAGGTAGGGGTAAAGTGACTAGACAACAGGATAGATAATAGACAGTAGCAGCAGTATACTGTAGGTAGGGGTAAAGGATAGATAATAGACAGTAGCAGCAGTATACTGTAGGTAGGGGTACAGGATAGATAATAGACAGTAACAGCAGTATACTGTAGGTAGGGGTAAAGGATAGATAATAGACAGTAGCAGCAGTATACTGTAGGTAGGGGTAAAGGATAGATAATAGACAGTAGCAGCAGTATACTGTAGGTATGGAGTAAAGGATAGATAATAGACAGTAGCAGCAGTATACTGTAGGTAGGGTAAAGGATAGATAATAGACAGTAGCAGCAGTATACTGTAGGTAGGGGTAAAGTAACTAGACAACAGGATAGATAATAGACAGTAGCAGCAGTATACTGTAGGTAGGGGTAAAGGGACTAGACAACAGGATAGATAATAGACAGTAGCAGCAGTATACTGTAGGTAGGGGTAAAGGATAGATAATAGACAGTAGCAGCAGTATACTGTAGGTAGGGGTAAAGGATAGATAATAGACAGTAACAGCTGTATACTGTAGGTAAGGGTAAAGGATAGATAATAGACAGTAGCAGCAGTATACTGTAGGTAGGTGTAAAGGATAGATAATAGACAGTAGCAGCAGCATACTGTAGGTAGGGGTACAGGATAGATAATAGACAGTAACAGCAGTATACTGTAGGTAGGGGTAAAGGATAGATAATAGACAGTAACAGCAGTATACTGTAGGTAGGGGTACAGGATAGATAATAGACAGTAGCAGCAGTATACTGTAGGTAGGGGTAAAGGATAGATAATAGACAGTAGCAGCAGTATACTGTAGGTAGGGATACAGGATAGATAATAGACAGTAGCAGCAGTATACTGTAGGTAGGGGTACAGGATAGATAATAGACAGTAGCAGCAGTATACTGTAGGTAGGGGTAAAGGATAGATAATAGACAGTAACAGCAGTATACTGTAGGTAGGGGTAAAGGATAGATAATAGACAGTAGCAGCAGTATACTGTAGGTAGGGGTAAAGGATAGATAATAGACAGTAGCAGCAGTATACTGTAGGTAGGGGTACAGGATAGATAATAGACAGTAACAGCAGTATACTGTAGGTAGGGTAAAGGATAGATAATAGACAGTAACAGCAGTATACTGTAGGTAGGGTAAAGGATAGATAATAGACAGTAGCAGCAGTATACTGTAGGTAGGGTAAAGGATAGATAATAGACAGTAGCAGCAGTATACTGTAGGTAGGGTAAAGGATAGATAATAGACAGTAACAGCAGTATACTGTAGGTAGGGAGTAAAGGATAGATAATAGACAGTAACAGCAGTATACTGTAGGTAGGGGTAAAGGATAGATAATAGACAGTAGCAGCAGTATACTGTAGGTAGGGGTAAAGGATAGATAATAGACAGTAACAGCAGTATACTGTAGGTAGGGTAAAGGATAGATAATAGACAGTAACAGCAGTATACTGTAGGTAGGGTAAAGGATAGATAATAGACAGTAGCAGCAGTATACTGTAGGTAGGGTAAAGGATAGATAATAGACAGTAACAGCAGTATACTGTAGGTAGGGTAAAGGATAGATAATAGACAGTAACAGCAGTATACTGTAGGTAGGGGTAAAGGATAGATAATAGACAGTAGCAGCAGTATACTGTAGGTAGGGGTAAAGGATAGATAATAGACAGTAACAGCAGTATACTGTAGGTAGGGAGTAAAGGATAGATAATAGACAGTAGCAGCAGTATACTGTAGGTAGGGGTAAAGGATAGATAATAGACAGTAGCAGCAGTATACTGTAGGTAGGGGTAAAGTGACTAGACAACAGGATAGATAATAGACAGTAGCAGCAGTATACTGTAGGTAGGGGTAAAGGATAGATAATAGACAGTAGCAGCAGTATACTGTAGGTAGGGTAAAGGATAGATAATAGACAGTAACAGCAGTATACTGTAGGTAGGGGTAAAGGATAGATAATAGACAGTAGCAGCAGTATACTGTAGGTAGGGGTAAAGGATAGATAATAGACAGTAGCAGCAGTATACTGTAGGTAGGGGTAAAGGATAGATAATAGACAGTAACAGCAGTATACTGTAGGTAGGGTTTAGGATAGATAATAGACAGTAGCAGCAGTATACTGTAGGTAGGGGTAAAGGATAGATAATAGACAGTAGCAGCAGTATACTGTAGGTAGGGGTAAAGGATAGATAATAGACAGTAGCAGCAGTATACTGTAGGTAGGGGTACAGGATAGATAATAGACAGTAGCAGCAGTATACTGTAGGTAGGGGTAAAGGATAGATAATAGACAGTAGCAGCAGTATACTGTAGGTAGGGGTAAAGGATAGATAATAGACAGTAACAGCAGTATACTGTAGGTAGGGGTAAAGGATAGATAATAGACAGTAGCAGCAGTATACTGTAGGTAGGGGTAAAGGATAGATAATAGACAGTAGCAGCAGTATACTGTAGGTAGGGGTAAAGTGACTAGACAACAGGATAGATAATAGACAGTAGCAGCAGTATACTGTAGGTAGGGGTAAAGGATAGATAATAGACAGTAGCAGCAGTATACTGTAGGTAGGGGTACAGGATAGATAATAGACAGTAACAGCAGTATACTGTAGTTAGGGGTAAAGGATAGATAATAGACAGTAGCAGCAGTATACTGTAGGTAGGGGTAAAGGATAGATAATAGACAGTAGCAGCAGTATACTGTAGGTAGGGTAAAGGATAGATAATAGACAGTAGCAGCGGTATACTGTAGGTAGGGGTTAGGATAGATAATAGACAGTAGCAGCAGTATACTGTAGGTAGGGGTAAAGTGACTAGACAACAGGATAGATAATAGACAGTAGCAGCAGTATACTGTAGGTAGGGGTAAAGGATAGATAATAGACAGTAGCAGCAGTATACTGTAGGTAGGGGTAAAGGATAGATAATAGACAGTAGCAGCAGTATACTGTAGGTATGGGTAAAGGATAGATAATAGACAGTAGCAGCAGTATACTGTAGGTAGGGGTAAAGGATAGATAATAGACAGTAACAGCAGTATACTGTAGGTAGGGGTAAAGGATAGATAATAGACAGTAGCAGCAGTATACTGTAGGTAGGGTAAAGGATAGATAATAGACAGTAGCAGCAGTATACTGTAGGTAGGGGTAAAGGATAGATAATAGACAGTAACAGCAGTATACTGTAGGTAGAAAGGATAGATAATAGACAGTAGCAGCAGTATACTGTAGGTAGGGTAAAGGATAGATAATAGACAGTAGCAGCAGTATACTGTAGGTAGGGTAAAGGATAGATAATAGACAGTAGCAGCAGTATACTGTAGGTAGGGTAAAGGATAGATAATAGACAGTAGCAGCAGTATACTGTAGGTAGGGGTAAAGGATAGATAATAGACAGTAACAGCAGTATACTGTAGGTAGGGGAGTACAGGATAGATAATAGACAGTAGCAGCAGTATACTGTAGGTAGGGTAAAGGATAGATAATAGACAGTAGCAGCAGTATACTGTAGGTAGGGGTAAAGGATAGATAATAGACAGTAGCAGCAGTATACTGTAGGTAGGGGTACAGGATAGATAATAGACAGTAACAGCAGTATACTGTAGGTAGGGGTAAAGGATAGATAATAGACAGTAGCAGCAGTATACTGTAGGTAGGGGTAAAGGATAGATAATAGACAGTAGCAGCAGTATACTGTAGGTAGGGTAAAGGATAGATAATAGACAGTAACAGCAGTATACTGTAGGTAGGAGTAAAGGATAGATAATAGACAGTAGCAGCAGTATACTGTAGGTAGGGGTAAAGGATAGATAATAGACAGTAGCAGCAGTATACTGTAGGTAGGGAGTAAAGGATAGATAATAGACAGTAACAGCAGTATACTGTAGGTAGGAGTAAAGGATAGATAATAGACAGTAGCAGCAGTATACTGTAGGTAGGGTAAAGGATAGATAATAGACAGTAGCAGCAGTATACTGTAGGTAGGGGTAAAGGATAGATAATAGACAGTAACAGCAGTATACTGTAGGTAGGGGTAAAGGATAGATAATAGACAGTAGCAGCAGTATACTGTAGGTAGGGGTAAAGGATAGATAATAGACAGTAGCAGCAGTATACTGTAGGTAGGGGTACAGGATAGATAATAGACAGTAACAGCAGTATACTGTAGGTAGGGGTAAAGGATAGATAATAGACAGTAGCAGCAGTATACTGTAGGTAGGGGTAAAGGATAGATAATAGACAGTAGCAGCAGTATACTGTAGGTATGGGTAAAGGATAGATAATAGACAGTAGCAGCAGTATACTGTAGGTAGGGGTAAAGGATAGATAATAGACAGTAACAGCAGTATACTGTAGGTAGGGGTAAAGGATAGATAATAGACAGTAACAGCAGTATACTGTAGGTAGGGGTAAAGGATAGATAATAGACAGTAACAGCAGTATACTGTAGGTAGGGTAAAGGATAGATAATAGACAGTAGCAGCAGTATACTGTAGGTAGGGGTAAAGGATAGATAATAGACAGTAGCAGCAGTATACTGTAGGTAGGGTAGACAAGGATAGATAATAGACAGTAGCAGCAGTATACTGTAGGTAAAGGATAGATAATAGACAGTAGCAGCAGTATACTGTAGGTAGGGTTAAAGTGACTAGACAACAGGATAGATAATAGACAGTAGCAGCAGTATACTGTAGGTAGGGGTAAAGGATAGATAATAGACAGTAGCAGCAGTATACTGTAGGTAGGGGTAAAGGATAGATAATAGACAGTAGCAGCAGTATACTGTAGGTAGGGGTAAAGGATAGATAATAGACAGTAGCAGCAGTATACTGTAGGTAGGAGTAAAGGATAGATAATAGACAGTAACAGCAGTATACTGTAGGTAGGGGTAAAGGATAGATAATAGACAGTAGCAGCAGTATACTGTAGGTAGGGGAGGACTAGACAACAGGATAGATAATAGACAGTAGCAGCAGTATACTGTAGGTAGGGTGACTAGACAACAGGATAGATAATAGACAGTAGCAGCAGTATACTGTAGGTAGGGTAAAGGATAGATAATAGACAGTAGCAGCAGCATACTGTAGGTAGGGGGTACAGGATAGATAATAGACAGTAACAGCAGTATACTGTAGGTAGGGGTAAAGGATAGATAATAGACAGTAACAGCAGTATACTGTAGGTAGGGGGTAAAGGATAGATAATAGACAGTAGCAGCAGTATACTGTAGGTAGGGGTAAATGTGACTAGACAACAGGATAGATAATAGACAGTAGCAGCAGTATACTGTAGGTAGGAGTAAAGGATAGATAATAGACAGTAGCAGCAGTATACTGTAGGTAGGGGAAGGATAGATAATAGACAGTAACAGCAGTATACTGTAGGTAGGGGGTAAAGGATAGATAATAGACAGTAGCAGCAGTATACTGTAGGTAGGGGTAAAGGATAGATAATAGACAGTAGCAGCAGTATACTGTAGGCAGGGTAAAGGATAGATAATAGACAGTAACAGCAGTATACTGTAGGTAGGGTACAGGATAGATAATAGACAGTAACAGCAGTATACTGTAGGTAGGGGTAAAGGATAGATAATAGACAGTAGCAGCAGTATACTGTAGGTAGGGGTAAAGGATAGATAATAGACTTTAGCAGCAGTATACTGTAGGTAGGGGTACAGGATAGATAATAGACAGTAACAGCAGTATACTGTAGGTAGGGGTAAAGGATAGATAATAGACAGTAGCAGCAGTATACTGTAGGTAGGGGTACAGGATAGATAATAGACAGTAACAGCAGTATACTGTAGGTAGGGGTAAAGGATAGATAATAGACAGTAGCAGCAGTATACTGTAGGTAGGGGTAAAGGATAGATAATAGACAGTAGCAGCAGTATACTGTAGGTATGGGTAAAGGATAGATAATAGACAGTAGCAGCAGTATACTGTAGGTAGGGGTAAAGGATATATAATAGACAGTAGCAGCAGTATACTGTAGGTAGGGGTAAAGGATAGATAATAGACAGTAACAGCAGTATACTGTAGGTAGGGGTAAAGGATAGATAATAGACAGTAACAGCAGTATACTGTAGGTAGGGGTGAAGGATAGATAATAGACAGTAACAGCAGTATACTGTAGGTAGGGGTAAAGGATAGATAATAGACAGTAGCAGCAGTATACTGTAGGTAGGGGTGAAGGATAGATAATAGACAGTAGCAGCAGTATACTGTAGGTAGGGAGTAAAGGATAGATAATAGACAGTAGCAGCAGTATACTGTAGGTAGGGGTAAAGGATAGATAATAGACAGTAACAGCAGTATACTGTAGGTAGGGGTAAAGGATAGATAATAGACAGTAACAGCAGTATACTGTAGGTAGGGTAAAGGATAGATAATAGACAGTAACAGCAGTATACTGTAGGTAGGGGTAAAGGATAGATAATAGACAGTAGCAGCAGTATACTGTAGGTAGGGTAAAGGATAGATAATAGACAGTAACAGCAGTATACTGTAGGTAGGAGTAAAGGATAGATAATAGACAGTAACAGCAGTATACTGTAGGTAGGAATAAGGATAGATAATAGACAGTAACAGCAGTATACTGTAGGTAGGGAGTAAAGGATAGATAATAGACAGTAACAGCAGTATACTGTAGGTAGGGTAAAGGATAGATAATAGACAGTAGCAGCAGTATACTGTAGGTAGGGGTACAGGATAGATAATAGACAGTAACAGCAGTATACTGTAGGTAGGGTAAAGGATAGATAATAGACAGTAACAGCAGTATACTGTAGGTAGGGTACAGGATAGATAATAGACAGTAACAGCAGTATACTGTAGGTAGGGGTAAAGGATAGATAATAGACAGTAGCAGCAGTATACTGTGGGTAGGGGTAAAGGATAGATAATAGACAGTAGCAGCAGTATACTGTAGGTAGGGGTAAAGGATAGATAATAGACAGTAACAGCAGTATACTGTAGGTAGGGGTAAAGGATAGATAATAGACAGTAACAGCAGTATACTGTAGGTAGGGGTAAAGGATAGATAATAGACAGTAACAGCAGTATACTGTAGGTAGGGGTAATGGATAGATAATAGACAGTAGCAGCAGTATACTGTAGGTAGGGGTAAAGGATAGATAATAGACAGTAGCAGCAGTATACTGTAGGTAGGGGTAAAGGATAGATAATAGACAGTAACAGCAGTATACTGTAGGTAGGGGTAAAGGATAGATAATAGACAGTAACAGCAGTATACTGTAGGTAGGGGTAAAGGATAGATAATAGACAGTAACAGCAGTATACTGTAGGTAGGGGTACAGGATAGATAATAGACAGTAGCAGCAGTATACTGTAGGTAGGGGTAAAGGATAGATAATAGACAGTAACAGCAGTATACTGTAGGTAGGGGTAAAGGATAGATAATAGACAGTAACAGCAGTATACTGTAGGTAGGGGTAAAGGATAGATAATAGACAGTAGCAGCAGCGTACGTGACGAGTAAAAAAGAGCAAGAAGGGCCAATGCAGATATTCCCGAGTAGCTATTGGTTAACTATGCAGCAGTGTAATCGCTTGTTCAGGGTCCTGTTGAACGTCAAAGAAAGTGAACAATTATATCCCCACGAGGCATCGGAGTCACACCTTTCCCGGGTATTTTACAGCTTGTTTGTATCATAAAGCATTGCGGACCGAAACGCTGTTATAGATCACTTGATAAAATCATATCTGTTTTATTTTCTTCAAAATTGTAAGCTAACAAAGGGTAGGCCTGTGCTTTTCACCATTTACTTCAATAAAGGTAGGCCTATGGCATACCCTCTCATACACCCTCAATTCCAGTGCCTGGTTTTAACTTAACAGCCCTTCACTGACACGGAGGTTGGCTATTTAAAGAGTGCATGGTGGGTGGAGGAATTGGCCGACAAATCAATGGATACAGCAGCCTATAGCCTAATGTAGTCTGTGAAACAGGTTGGCCTATCTCTTATTTCTGAAACAGGAAGAAATAGGCTCCAACACAAAGCCCTCTTGTTGTTAGTAAAGTCTAATTAAAATGAAGACTGTTGAAAAAAATTATGCCTACTCCAATTTTCTTACTTTCAACACCATGAGGTGTCTATTTCCGACTGATTGTGCCGCGGCTGCTGCACCACAATATACACTACCGTTCAAAAGTTTGGGGTCACTTAGAAATGTCCTGATTTTTGTCCATTAAAATAACATCTAATTGATCCAAAATACAGTGTAGAATACAGTGTTTGTTGTTAAAGTTGTAAATGACTATTGTAGCTGGAAATGGCAGATTTTTTTATGGAACACAGACACTGGACAAAAGAACTCTGCCTAGAAGGACTGCGGGTACTATTTAATGAAGCTGCCTCCCCTGAACTAGGTAAAAAAATTAAAAATAAATCCTTGCCTTGACTGAAATTGGAAAAGGATGATTTTCCTTCAGGTCACTATTCTGATTTTCCTTCAGGTCACTATTCAGATTTTCCTTCAGGTCACTATTCAGATTGTTCTGAACGTTTTTCATGTCCTGAATTTGTTGAACATTTTGGTTTAGGGGTTATGTTTAGGGTTTGGCACTTAGGTTAGGGTTAAGGTTAGGTTTAGGTTTAGGAGTTAAGTTTAGGGTATGGGGTTAGGATTAAGATTAGGTTTAGGGAAAATAGTATTTTGAATGGGAATACACTTTTTCTATTGAAAAAAATTCACAAAAACAAAGCTGTGTGTGTGTGCGCACTTGTTTTCCTACATTATCAGGACCTCAATGTCCTAACATTTTACCGTTCAGGAAAAGGTAGGAAAAACAATATATCTTTTTTTGTTCAAATGCTGTTTTAAGCATAAGGGTTAGGTTTAGGGTTTTGGGGTTAAATCTAAGGGTTATGTTTACATTCAGGGTTAAGTTTAGGGTTTTGGAGGTTAGGGACAATATGATTTTTAATGGTAAAAGAAAAGTACACTCCAAAAAGTCCTGAAATTTCACGGTAACATAGCTGGTTGTGATATTTTCCAGTATTATAAATCCTTAATTTTATTTGCTTTCTTTTTCTTTTTTAAATTTTAAACCATTCAACAATCCGCTCCAATACAATAAATACGTATAAATGGAACCGGTTCTGCACAGGTACCATTCTGCGTTGTGTTCTGGTGAGGTGTAGGTGGAAGATACGGCTCTGGACACAATTCTGCCGGTTGTCTCTCTTTTAATGACTGCATGGAATGCGTACAAATACAAGGCCGTCTGGACTCCCAATACAAGTATATTTGCCTCTCCTCATCACGCTCTGAGCAAAACTCCCACATCAACAAAAGAAATGCATTGTACAAAATGTACAATATTTATATTTCATATTTTAAAGATAACACTGATGTTAATAAGTATAGTGACTGAAGTCTTCAAGTAATCCAGTGGTCTTGACCTAGACGGCACCAAGGCTGACCCTTTAAGAAAAGCTGACCCGGCTGAGAGGTCAGGTGATAGGTCAGGGGTTAGAAGATGTGTTAGGTGCTTGAAGAAGACCAGGAGGATGAGAGTCCACAGACCCAGGATGAAACCATCTGGAAGTTGCCAGTTCCCCCCGGCTTCGGTTTCTACAGGAGGGGAGGAGAAGAGGGAAGGTAGAGAGGAGGAAAGGAGGGATGGGAGAGAGGAGGGAAGGAAGAGGAGGAGGAGAGGAGAGAGGAGGAGAGGAGGGATGGGAGAGAGGAGGAGAAGAGGAGGGATGGGAGAGAGGAGGAGAGGAGTGATGAGGGAGAGGAGGGAGAAAGGTTTGTTTGAAGTGATTTATTAGGACCCCAATGGCGACAGCGAGTCTTACTGGGGTCCGACACGAAAAATACATTACAGACAAAATAGTTTACAATTTACATACATTTAAAAACATGAACATGTAGTGTGTCTATGTGTGTGTGTGCATCGATCGGTTACACATACATGTCAGTACATACACACAACACATAGGTCACATGGGGGAGAGGCGTCGTGCCATGTGGTGTTCCTTCATTTCTTTTGAAACCAGGTTTGCTGTTCACTTGCACGATATAAGATGGAAGGAAGTTCCATGCAATAAGGGCTCTATATAATACTGTACGCTTTCTTGAATTTGTTCTGGATTTGGGGACTGTGAAAAGACCCCTGGTGGCATGTCTGGTGGGGTAAGAGTGTGTGTCAGAGCTGTGTGTAAGTTGACTATGCAAACAATTTGGGATTTTCAACACATTAATGTTTCTTATAAAAAGAAGAAGTGATGCAGTCAGTCTCTCCTCAACTCTTAGCCCAGAGAGACCGGCATGTATAGTATTAATATCAGCCCTCTGATGAGAGACTGGCAGCATAGTATTTATATCAGCCCTCTGATTACAATGAAGAGCAAAACGTGCCGCTCTGTTCTGGGCTGCAGCTTAACTAGGTCTTTCCTTGCAGCACTTGATCGTATGACTGGACTATAATCAAGATCAGAGAAAACTAGAGCCTGCAGGACTTGCTTTATGGAGTGTGGTGTCAAAAAAGCATCTCTTTATTACAGCTAGACCTCTCCCCGTCTTTAACAACAATTTAATCAATAGGTGTTGTCCATGCTGGTTTACAATCTAAGGTAACACCGAGTAATTTGGTCTCCTCAACTTGCTCAACAGCCACAATATTCATTACCAGATTCAGCTGAGGTCTAGAACTTAAGGAATGATTTAATAATAGCACTGAGACTGCACTTGTGAAGGTGGTAAATTACCTTTTAATGGCGTCAGACCGAGGCTCTGCAACTGTCCTCGTGCTCCTAGACCTTAGTGCTGCTTTTGATACCATCGATCACCACATTCTTTTGGAGAGTTTGGAAACCCAAACACGGACAAGTTCTGGCCCGGTTTAGATCTTTATTCCACCTTTATTTAACCAGGTAGGCAAGTTGAGAACAACTTCTCATTTACAACTGCGACCTGGCCAAGATAAAACAAAGCAGTTCGACACATACAACAACACAGAGTTACACATGGAGTAAAACAAACATACAGTCAATAATACAGTAGAAAAACAAATCTATATACAAAGAGTGCAAATGAGGTAGGATAAGGAAGGTAAGGCAATAAATAGGCCATGGTGGCAAAGTAATTACAATATAGCATTTAAACACTGGAATGGTAGATGTGCAGTAGATGAATGTGCAATGTAGAAAAACTGGGGTGCAAAGGAACAAGATAAATAAATAAATAAATACGGTAGGGGATGAGGTAGTTGGTTGGGCTATTTACAGATGGGCTATATACAGGTGCAGGGGTCTGTGAGCTGCTCTGACAGCTGGTGCTTAAAGCTGGTGAGGGAGATAAGTGTCTCCAGTTTCAGAGATTTTTGTAGTTCGTTCCAGTCAATGGCAGCAGAGAACTGGAAGGAGAGTCAGCCAAAGGAGGAATTGGCTTTGGGGGTGACCAGTGAGATATACCTGCTGGAGCGCGTGCTACGGGTTGGTGCTGCTATGGTGACCAGCGAGCTGAGATAAGGCGGGACTTTACCTAGCAGGGACTTGTAGATGACCTGGAGCCAGTGGGTATGGCGACGAGTGTAAAGCGAGGGCCAGCCAACGAGAGCATACAGGTCACAGTGGTGGGTGGTATATGGGGCTTTGGTAACAAAACGGATGGCACTGTGATAGACTGCATCAAATTTGTTGAGTAGAGTATTGGAGGTTGAGGATCGGTAGGATGGTCAGTTTTACGAGGGTATGTTTGGCAGCATGAGTGAAGGATGCTTTGTTGCGAAATAGGAAGCCAATTTTAGATTTAATTTTAGATTGGAGATGTTTGATGTGAGTCTGGAAGGAGAGTTTACAGTCTAACCAGACACCTAGATATTTGTAGTTGTCCATATATTCTAAGCCAGAACCGTCCAGAGTAGTAATGCTAGACGGGGGGACAGGTGCGGGCAGCGATCGGTTGAAGAGCATGCATTTAGTTTTACCTGCGTTTAAGAGCAGTTAGAGGCCACGGAAGGAGAGTTGTATGGCATTGAAGCTCGTCTGGAGGGTAGATAACACAGTGTCCAAAGAGGGGCCAGAAGTATACAGAATGGTGTTGTCTGGATCAGAGACTCACCTGCAGCAAGAGCGACATCATTGATATATACAGAGAAGAGAGTCGGCTCAAGAATTGAACCCTGTGGCACCCCCATAGAGACTGCTAGAGGCCCGGACAACAGGCCCTCCGATTTGACACACTGAACTCGGAGAAGTTATCGGAGAAGTAGTTGGTGAACCATGCGAGGTAATCATTTGAGAAACCAAGGCTGTTGAGTCTGCCGATAAGGATGTGGTGATTGACAGAGTCGAAAGCCTTGGCCAGATCAATGAATACGGCTGCACAGTAATGTCTCTTATCGATGGCGGTTATGATGTCGTTTAGGACCTTGAGCGTGGCTGAGGTGCACCCATGACCAGCTCTGAAACCAGATTGCATAGCGGAGAAGGTACGGTGGGATTCGAAATGGTCGGTAATCTGTTTGTTAACTTGGCTTTCAAAGACCTTAGAAAGGCAGGGTAGGATAGATATAGGTCTATAGCAGTTTGGGTCAAGAGTGTCTCCCCCCTTTGAAGAGGGGGATGACCGCAGCTGCTTTCCAGTTTTTGGGAATCTCAGACGACATGAAAGAGAGGTTGAACAGGCTAGTAATAGGGGTTGCAACAATTTCAGCAGATACTTTTTTAAAGAAAGGGTCCAGATTGTCTAGCCCGGCTGATTTGTAGGGGTCCAGATTTTGCAGCTCTTTCAGAACATCAGCTAACTGGATTTGGGAGAAGGAGAAATGGGGGAGGCTTTGGTGAGTTACTGAGGGGGGGTGCAGGGCTGTTGACCGGGGTAGGGGTAGCCAGGTGGAAAGCATGGCCAGCCGTAGAAAAATGCTTATTGAAATTCTCAATTATTGTGGGTTTATCGGTGGTGGCAGCGTTTCCTATCCTCAGTGTAGTGGGCAGCTGGGAGGAGGTGCTCTTATTCTCCATAGACTTTACAGTGTCCCAGAACCTTTTTGAGTTTGTGCTACAGGAAGCAAATTTCTGCTTGAAAAGCTAGCCTTGGCTTTCTTAACTGACAGTGTATATTGGTTCCTGACTTCCCTGAAAAGTTGCATATCACGGGGGCTATTCGATGCTGATGCAGAACGCCACAGGATGTTTTTGTGCTGGTCAAGGGCAGTCAGGTCTGGAGAGAACCAAGGGCTATATCTGTTCCTGGTTCTAGATTTCTTGAATGGGGCATTCTTATTTAAGATGGTGAGGAAGGCACTTTTAAAGAATAACCAGGCATCCTCTACTGACGGGATGAGGTCAATATCCTTCCAGGATACCCGGGCCAGGTTGATTAGAAAGGCCTGCTCGCTGAAGTGTTTTAGGGAATGTTTAACAGTAATGAGTGGCGATCGTTTGACCGCAAACCCATTACGGATGCAGGCAATGAGGCAGTGATTGCTGAGATCTTGGTTGAAAACAGCAGGGGTGTATATGAGGGTGCCCGTGTTTATGGCTTTGGGGTTGTACCTAGTAGGTTCAATGATGATTTGTGTGAGGTTTAGGGCATCAAGCTTAGATTGTAGGATGGCCGGGGTGTTAAGCATGTCCCAGTTTAGGTCATCTAGCAGCACGAACTCTGAAGATAGATGGGGGGCAATCAATTCACATATGGTGTCCAGGGCACAGCTGGGGGCAGAATGTGGTCTATAGCAAGCGGCAACAGTGAGAGACTTGTTTCTAGAAAGGTGGATTTTTAAAAGTAAAAGTTCAAATTGTTTGGGTACAGACCTGGATAGTAAGACAGAACTCTGCAGGCTATCTCTACAGTAGATTGCAACACCGCCCCCTTTGGCCGTTCTATCTTGTCTGAAAATGTTGTAGTTAGGGATGGAAATTTTGGTCGTCTAGGACGTTCTGAACCGAGAGTAAAAAGAATAGGTTTCAGGGGGCGATAAAATAGATTAAAGGCATAATGTACAGGCAAAGGAATGGTAGGATGTGAATACAGTGGAGGTAAACCTAGGTATTGAGTGATGATGAAAGAGATATTGTCTCTAGAAACATTTAAACCAGGTGATGTCATCGCATGTGTGGGTGGTGGAACTGAAGGGTTGGATAAGGCATATTGAGCAAGGCTAGAGGCTCTACAGTGAAATAAGACAATAAACACTAACCAGAACAGCAATGGACAAGGCATATTGACATTGAGGAGAGGCATGCTTAGCCGAGTGATCATAAGGGTCCAGTTAGTAGTGAGGCTGGTTGGGGACACGGCGGTTCAGACAGCTAGCCGGGGGTAGCAAGCTAGCAAAGGCTAGCAGGCCGGCTAACAAAGACGGAGGAAGTCTGTTTATAGCCTCCTCGTACGTTTTCGTCAGTAGACCAGTCGTGATGGGTTAGTGGGGTTCCGTGTGGTGAAGGGGACCAGGCCAATTGGCAAAATAGGTAATAGTGGCCCAAGAAATTGTCCGATGGACCTGATTAGCTAGCAGCCGATATGCTCTGGACAGCTAACATTAGCAGGCCGCAGTTAGCTGATGGGCATTCAGGTGACGTCACGACGGAGGGCCAGTTGAATAACCCCCTCGGGGCAGATAACGTCGGTAGTCCAGTCGTGAAGGCCCGGTTGGGCGCCGCAGCGGCAGTAGAAACGGGTCCGGATAGGTGTTGTAGCCCAGGAGTGGCTGATGGGATTCTTCAGCCAGCCGGAGGATGGGCCAAGCACAGGCTAGCTTCAGGCTAATTGGTGCATTGCTCCGGGACCGACGTTAGCCAATAGTCACTCAGATAGCAGCTAGCTAGCTGCAAGATCCAGGTGAAAATATCCAGAGCTTGCGGTAGGAATCCTGGGATATGGAGAGAAAATAGGTCCGGAATGCTCTGGTTTGAGTCGCGTTATACGAACGGCGAGAGCTTTTCTGAGCTAAAGGTTAGCTGCTGCTGTCCGCTAGCAATGGTTAGCTAAAATACTATTCCGGATTCGAGGTGGATAATACTTGAAAAACCCCAGATCCGTACCACATTGGGTGAGGCGGGTTGCAGGAGAGTGTTTTGAAGTTAAGTTTTAGAAAGAATATATAAAATGATATGCGAAGAAAATATATAAAAATATATATACACTGGACACGACAGGACGAGGACAAAAGACGTCTGACTGCTACGCCATCTTGGATGAAGAGGACTGGCCACCCCTCACAGCCTGGTTCCTCTCTAGGTTTCTTCCTAGGTTCTGGCCTTTCTAGGGAGTTTTTCCTAACCACCGTGCTTCTACACCTGCATTGCTTGCTGTTTGGGGTTTTAGGCTGGACAGATTATGATGTTACTCCTCTCAGTTCCAGACAGGACAGGTTATGGTGTTACTCCTCCCAGTTCCAGACAGGACAGGTTATGGTGTTACTCCTCTCAGTTCCAGACAGGACAGGTTATGGTGTTACTCCTCCCAGTTCCAGACAGGACAGGTTATGATGTTACTCCTCTCAGTTCCAGACAGGACAGGTTATGGTGTTACTCCTCCCAGTTCCAGACAGGACAGGTTATGCTGTGACTCCTCCCAGTTCCAGACAGGACAGGTTATGGTGTTACTCCTCCCAGTTCCAGACAGGACAGGTTATGCTGTTACTCCTCTCAGTTCCAGACAGGGCAGGTTATGGTGTTATTCCTCTATGTTCCAGACAGGATAGGTTATGGTGTTACTCCTCCCAGTTCCAGACAGGACAGGTTATGGTGTTACTCCTCTCAGTTCCAGACAGGACAGGTTATGCTGTTACTCCTCCCAGTTCCAGACAGGACAGGTTATGCTGTTACTCCTCTCAGTTCCAGACAGGACAGGTTATGGTGTTACTCCTCCCAGTTCCAGACAGGACAGGTTATGCTGTGACTCCTCCCAGTTCCAGACAGGACAGGTTATGGTGTTACAGAGATGATTGTAAACAACAACAACAAACAGCAGGGATCTTGACAGCCAATGTTTGGGAAAAAGTTGTATATGTGTTATGATTGTGAGGTGCTACATAAATTTGACAACTGGCAAGATGCAGACTTCAAATACGCCTATGGCAAGTCAAGGGCACTGTAGCCTGCTGTTTAGTTGGGTTAAATGTTGAAATCTAGGCACTGACTGTAGGTCTGTAACCTCTGACATAGCCTTCATATTAACTCCTGCAGAATAAAAAATGTCTTGCAGTAAAATGATACACCAAAATGTAGACAACAGTTTTACTCTGGAACAGAAGTGGATAAATATTATTTCTTCCAGTAGCTTGATAGAATGTGAATGTGCAGTTAGGGACCGTCTGTAAAGATGCTGTCTTTATCAGCATCATAACAGCTGATACTACTTCAACTACATAAAATATGGATCCAAGCCGAACTGACACTCTTATCAGAAACATGTTGGGTCATTTTCAAAGCTTTTTATTTCCTTACAACCGGTCAAACCGGTCATGATTGTGAGGTGCTACATAAATTTGACAACTGGCAAGATGCAGACTTCAAATACGCCTATGGCAAGTCAAGGGCACTGTAGCCTGCTGTTTAGTTGGGTTAAATGTTGAAATCTAGGCACTGACTGTAGGTCTGTAACCTCTGACATAGCCTTCATATTAACTCCTGCAGAATAAAAAATGTCTTGCAGTAAAATGATACACCAAAATGTAGACAACAGTTTTACTCTGGAACAGAAGTGGATAAATATTATTTCTTCCAGTAGCTTGATAGAATGTGAATGTGCAGTTAGGGACCGTCTGTAAAGATGCTGTCTTTATCAGCATCATAACAGCTGATACTACTTCAACTACATAAAATATGGATCCAAGCCGAACTGACACTCTTATCAGAAACATGTTGGGTCATTTTCAAAGCTTTTTATTTCCTTACAACCGGTCAAAACTGATGTCATTTGGAAATTCTGCACAGAAAATATTTCCATTTTTTTTTAATGTTGTTATTGCATTTTCTCCCCAGTCCCTAAAGGTGAAAGAAGCAGAGATGACCGAGTTAACTTTACAGATGGCCTACTAGATTTAAACATTCGATCTATTGATTTACAACATTATTCTGGCGAGCAGAAGGGTTTATTTAGTCTTCTAGGACAACGTATAATAACAGAAGATAAGTTGCACGTTTCTAATTATAGACGAGTTGAAACGAACAAAATTCCAAGCAGAAACATATCTAAATCAGGCTAAAACAATACTGCGCCCCCCCCCCCTGTCAAAAACGTCCACCGTCCCTGACTGTAGCCTACAGTGCATTTTCTATATTAGAGGGTTAGGATCGGGTGCGGCCTCACATTTTCACTTTATCACATACAGTCTGGCGGTTGCTGACCCGCGCACCACTAGTGGTCGGTAACCCTTACGGCCATCCAGTGCGCTCAAACTAGTTGTGGTTAGCAGCCTGTGGACCAGACAGCTGTATTTGGTCCTTCCAGTATTCCATGAAAGATAGAGCTAGAGGAGGACGGTCGATCCTCAGTGAAGGACGATGTGTAGTCAGTATCCTACTGTATGGACCATTCAGTTGTGGCTTTGGACCATCTCGTGCGCTCTGTCCATCTCCATCTCCATCTCCAGCCCAGTCCTCAGTCCATCTGAGGTACATCGTTTTTCTACAGATGCCCAGCATTCACTGTCACCATCCAACTTCCATTCCCGGTCGCCAGTCACGTCTGCTGACCGAAACCGTCTCCCCCTGCGTGCGGTTAGCGGGGGGCAGTGGCGGGGGTTCCCAGTCAGGCTGGTAGAAGTGGATGTTGAAGGTTTGAGCCCAGCTGGCGAAGACTCTCTTCTCTGTGATAAAGCGGTGATGGCTGCCCCTGCGGCCTCGCTCATGGCTGATGTACATGGCACACTCCTCTGGACCGAGGGGCTCGTAGTAGTGGTAGGGGACAGATGGGGGCTGGGGCTCTCTGAGAGGGGGACAGGATAACACAAGAGATTATTTGACTAAGATATCATATAGAGAGAGAGAGAGAGACAGAGAGGCAGAGAGGCAGAGAGGCAGAGAGACAGAGAGGCAGAGGCAGAGAGAGAGAGAGAGAGAGAGAGAGAGAGAGAGAGAGTTAGATCAAGGTACAGATCCCACCTGCAGTGGTCTGGAGCCACCATGCCGTAGACATTGATCTGGTCACACAGCTCCAGAGCTATGGTCATAGTGAACCAACCAGTACTCAACCACGAGTTAGAGATACGCCTGGAGAAGGAGGGAGGGAGGGGGAGAGGGAAGGAGGAAGGAGGAAGGAGGGAGGGAGAGAGGGAAGGAGAGAGAGTGGAGAGAGAGGGTAGAGAGAGGGGAAGGGAGGGGAGGGGGAGAGAGGGAGGGATAGAGAGGAAGGAGAGAGAGGGGAAGGGGAGAGAGGGATATAAGGAAGGGGGCAGGGGGAGAGAGGGAGGGATAGAGAGGAAGGAGAGAGAGGGAGGGATAGAGAGGAAGGAGAGAGGAAGGAGAGATAGAGAGGAAGGAGAGAGAGGGGAGAGAGAGGGGAGAGAGAGGGGAAGGGGAGAGAGGGATATAAGGAAGGGGAGAGAGGGAGGGAGGGGGAAGGATAGAGGAGGGAGGAAGAGAGGGAAGGAGAGAGAGAGTAGACAGAGGGGGAGGGAGGGGGAGACAGGGAGACGGAGGAGAGAGGAGGGAGAGGTGGAAATAGGTGAGATAAGATATCTGATCAACTGTTATAGGTAATCAGTAACTCCCACAGCCGTGGATAAAATAAAGATGTATTGAAATGGACAGATCGATAAATAATGATTTCACTGCTTTATTAATATAGGAATTCATTCCACATGCAGTTAGGACACAGACATTCTAATAATCCAGCTGTTCAATTGTGTCCCAATAATCTATTCTTTCTCCCGAAGTGTGCACTTGTTACCTTCCCTTAACCTCTACAAGCACTGGGGCAGTGTTCGGAAGTTCGGAGAGTCTGGCGTGCCCAAAAGTAAACTGCCTGTTACTCAGGCCCAGAAGCTAGGATATGCACATGATTAGTAGTATTGGATAGAAAACACTCTGAAGTTTCTAAAACTGTTAAAATAATGATATGGCAGGCGAAAACCCGTGAACTTTTTTTTATGTGACACTTTTCCCATTGACATGCTATAGAAAGGAGGGGGATCCAGCTCCCAGATTGCAGTACCTATGGCTTCCACTAGATGTCAACAGTCTTTAGACAAGGTTTCAGGAATTTATCTTGAAAAACAAAGGAGAAAGAGATGTTTCTGTCAGTGGACTAAGGAAGTAACTCTTCTCTTTGGCGCGCGGGACCGAGAGAGCTCGCTAATGTTTTTTCCTTTTCTATCGCCCAGGATATTATCCGTGTGAAATATGATCGTTTATATACATATTAGTGTACCTAAGGATCGATTAGAAACGTTGTTTGAGTCGTTTGGAGGAAGTTTATAGCTATGTTTTTTACGCTTTCTATGTCTGGTATATTGGACGAGTGGACGGTGGATTTCTGAACAAAACGCGCCAACCAAAATTAGCTTTAACTTCTTTGGGAGCAGCGCACGAGGTGACCGTTTTGGAGAGCCTGGCGTGCCCAAAGTAAAATGCCTCCCATTTATGCCCAGAAAATAGGATATGCACATATTTTCAGTACCATTGGATAGGAAACACTCTGAATTCTCTAAAAGTGTTAACATTTTGTCTGTGAGTATAACAGAACGGATATGGCAGGCGAAACCCGAGGAATTTCTGTCCTGGAAAAAGTGGTTTTGACAGATTGCCTCATTTAGAACCCCTCCCTTATGAAAATGCCCATATAAGGGCATATGAATGCAGTACCTATCGCTTCCTCTGGATGTCAACAGTCTCGAGAAAGTGTTCTGATTCTTTTTAGATGCTTTTAGAGCAGAGAAGAAGACGAATAAGGAAGTGTCCACACAGATGTCAATACAAGTAAATGCGTCTAGTTTAACGTGTGGTGGAAGCTAATCACCATGAGCTTTATGACAGTCTAGTTTAATGTGTGGTGGAAGCTAATCACCATGAGCTTTATGACAGTCTAGTTTAACGTGTGGTGCTAGATAATCACAATGAGCTTAATGACAGTCTAGTTTAACGTGTGGTGGAAGATAATCACCATGAGCTTTATGACAGTCTAGTTTAACGTGTGGTGCTAGATAATCACCATGAGCTTTATGACAGTCTAGTTTAACGTGTGGTGGAAGATAATCACAATGAGCTTAATGACAGTCTAGTTTAACGTGTGGTGGAAGCTAATCACCATGAGCTTTATGACAGTCTAGTTTAACGTGTGGTGGAAGATAATCACAATGAGCTTAATGACAGTCTAGTTTAACGTGTGGTGCTAGATAATCACCATGAGCTTTATGACAGTCTAGTTTAACATGTGGTGGAAGCTAATCACCATGAGCTTCATGACAGTCTAGTTTAACGTGGGGTGGAAGCTAATCACCATGAGCTTTATGACAGTCTAGTTTAACGTGGGGTGGAAGATGATCACCATGAGCTTTATGACAGTCTAGTTTAACGTGTGGTGGAAGATAATCACCATGAGCTTTATGACAGTCTAGTTTAACGTGTGGTGGAAGCTAATCACCATGAGCTTCATGACAGTCTAGTTTAACGTGTGGTGGAAGCTAATCACCATGAGCTTTATGACAGTCTAGTTTAACGTGTGGTGGAAGCTAATCACCATGAGCTTCATGACAGTCTAGTTTAATGTGTGGTGGAAGCTAATCACCATGAGCTTTATGACAGTCTAGTTTAACGTGTGGTGGAAGATAATCACCATGAGCTTTATGACAGTCTAGTTTAACGTGTGGTGGAAGCTAATCACCATGAGCTTTATGACAGTCTAGTTTAATGTGTGGTGGAAGCTAATCACCATGAGCTTTATGACAGTCTAGTTTAACGTGTGGTGGAAGATAATCCCCATGAGCTTTATGACAGTCTACTTTAACGTGTGGTGGAAGCTAATCACCATGAGCTTCATGACAGTCTAGTTTAACATGTGGTGGAAGATAATCACCATGAGCTTTATGACAGTCTAGTTTAACGTGTGGTGGAAGATAATCACCATGAGCTTTATGACAGTCTAGTTTAACGTGTGGTGGAAGCTAATCACCATGAGCTTCATGACAGTCTAGTTTAATGTGTGGTGGAAGCTAATCACCATGAGCTTCATGACAGTCTAGTTTAATGTGTGGTGGAAGCTAATCACCATGAGCTTTATGACAGTCTAGTTTAACGTGTGGTGGAAGATAATCCCCATGAGCTTTATGACAGTCTAGTTTAACGTGTGGTGGAAGCTAATCACCATGAGCTTTATGACAGTCTAGTTTAACGTGCGGTGGAAGCTAATCCCCATGAGCTTCATGACAGTCTAGTTTAATGTGTGGTGGAAGCTAATCACCATGAGCTTTATGACAGTCTAGTTTAACGTGTGGTGGAAGATAATCCCCATGAGCTTAATGACAGTCTAGTTTAACATGTGGTGCTAGATAATCACCATGAGCTTTATGACAGTCTAGTTTAACGTGTGGTGGAAGATAATCACCATGAGCTTAATGACAGTCTAGTTTAACGTGTGGTGCTAGATAATCACCATGAGCTTTATGACAGTCTAGTTTAACATGTGGTGGAAGATAATCCCAATGAGCTTTATGACAGTCTAGTTTAACGTGTGGTGGAAGATAATCACCACGAGCTTTATGACAGTCTAGTTTAACGTGTGGTGGAAGCTAATCACCATGAGCTTCATGACAGTCTAGTTTAACGTGTGGTGGAAGATAATCACCATGAGCTTAATGACAGTCTAGTTTAACGTGTGGTGCTAGATAATCACCATGAGCTTCATGACAGTCTAGTTTAACGTGTGGTGGAAGCTAATCAACCATGAGCTTCATGACAGTCTAGTTTAACGTGTGGTGGAAGATAATCACCATGTGCTTTATGACAGTCTAGTTTAACGTGTGGTGGAAGATAATCACCATGAGCTTTATGACAGTCTATTTTAACGTGTGGTGGAAGATAATCACCATGAGCTTAATGACAGTCTAGTTTAACGTGTGGTGCTAGATAATCACCATGAGCTTTATGACAGTCTAGTTTAACGTGTGGTGGAAGCTAATCACCATGAGCTTTATGACAGTCTAGTTTAACGTGTGGTGGAAGATAATCACCATGAGCTTTATGACAGTCTAGTTTAACGTGTGGTGGAAGCTAATCCCCATGAGCTTCATGACAGTCTAGTTTAATGTGTGGTGGAAGCTAATCACCATGAGCTTTATGACAGTCTAGTTTAACGTGTGGTGGAAGATAATCACCATGAGCTTTATGACAGTCTAGTTTAACGTGTGGTGGAAGATAATCCCCATGAGCTTTATTACAGTCTAGTTTAACGTGTGGTGGAAGCTAATCACCATGAGCTTCATGACAGTCTAGTTTAATGTGTGGTGGAAGATAATCACCATGAGCTTCATGACAGTCTAGTTTAACGTGTGGTGGAAGCTAATCACCATAAGCTTCATGACAGTCTAGTTTAATGTGTGGTGGAAGATAATCACCATGAGCTTCATGACAGTCTAGTTTAACGTGTGGTGGAAGATAATCACCATGAGCTTTATGACAGTCTAGTTTAACGTGTGGTGGAAGATAATCACCATGAGCTTAATGACAGTCTAGTTTAATGTGTGGTGCTAGATAATCACCATGAGCTTTATGACAGTCTAGTTTAACGTGTGGTGGAAGCTAATCACCATGAGCTTTATGACAGTCTAGTTTAACGTGTGGTGGAAGATAATCACCATGAGCTTTATGACAGTCTAGTTTAACGTGTGGTGGAAGCTAATCCCCATGAGCTTCATGACAGTCTAGTTTAACGTGTGGTGGAAGCTAATCACCATGAGCTTTATGACAGTCTAGTTTAACGTGTGGTGGAAGATAATCCCCATGAGCTTTATGACAGTCTAGTTTAACGTGTGGTGGAAGCTAATCACCATGAGCTTTATGACAGTCTAGTTTAACGTGTGGTGGAAGCTAATCACCATGAGCTTAATGACAGTCTAGTTTAACGTGTGGTGCTAGATAATCACCATGAGCTTTATGACAGTCTAGTTTAACGTGTGGTGGAAGATAATCACCATGAGCTTAATGACAGTCTAGTTTAACGTGTGGTGGAAGATAATAACCATGAGCTTTATGACAGTCTAGTTTAACGTGTGGTGGAAGATAATCACCATGAGCTTAATGACAGTCTAGTTTAATGTGTGGTGGAAGCTAATCACCATGAGCTTCATGACAGTCTAGTTTAATGTGTGGTGGAAGATAATCACCATGAGCTTCATGACAGTCTAGTTTAACGTGTGGTGGAAGATAATAACCATGAGCTTTATGACAGTCTAGTTTAACGTGTGGTGGAAGATAATCACCATGAGCTTAATGACAGTCTAGTTTAACGTGTGGTGCTAGATAATCACCATAAGCTTTATGACAGTCTAGTTTAACATGTGGTGGAAGATAATCACCATGAGCTTTATTACAGTCTAGTTTAACGTGTGGTGGAAGATAATCACCATGAGCTTCATGACAGTCTAGTTTAATGTGTGGTGGAAGCTAATCACCATGAGCTTCATGACAGTCTAGTTTAACATGTGGTGGAAGATAATCACCATGAGCTTTATTACAGTCTAGTTTAACGTGTGGTGGAAGATAATCACCATGAGCTTCATGACAGTCTAGTTTAATGTGTGGTGGAAGCTAATCACCATGAGCTTTATGACAGTCTAGTTTAACATGTGGTGGAAGATAATCACCATGAGTTTTATGACAGTTTAGTTTAACGTGTGGTGGAAGATAATCACCATGAGCTTTATGACAGTCTAGTTTAATGTGTGGTGGAAGCCAATCACCATGAGCTTTATGACAGTCTAGTTTAACGTGTGGTGGAAGATAATCACCATGAGCTTTATGACAGTCTAGTTTAACGTGGGGTGGAAGCTAATCACCATGAGCTTCATGACAGTCTAGTTTAATGTGTGGTGCTAGATAATCACCATGAGCTTTATGACAGTCTAGTTTAACATGTGGTGGAAGCTAATCACCATGAGCTTTATGACAGTCTAGTTTAATGTGTGGTGCTAGATAATCACCATGAGCTTTATGACAGTCTAGTTTAACATGTGGTGGAAGCTAATCACCATGAGCTTTATGACAGTCTAGTTTAACGTGGGGTGGAAGATAATCACCATGAGCTTTATGACAGTCTAGTTTAACGTGTGGTGGAAGATAATCACCATGAGCTTTATGACAGTCTAGTTTAACGTGTGGTGGAAGCTAATCACCATGAGCTTCATGATGTGCGTGTAATAAGAAAGAGATAAAAGTAGTTTTTTTTATGACGGAAAGAAACCTTGAATACCAATAAACTCACTTTAGACGCTGTCATATCATTCATAGAGCCCTCTGATTGGCCATAAAGGACTTCAATGATTTATTCAGGACTGTGATTGCCCATAAAGGACTTCAATCATTTTTTCAGGAATGTGATTGGTCAGAAGGAACATCCTTAACAACTGTTATTGGTCAAAAGATACCCACTGGGTAGCAGCCATGTCTCTAACCTCTATACAGGCCGTCTGTCCACAGTTCAACTGTCTCTATATTGTAAAAGACTCTCTCAGCACTAGCTCTAGCTATGTTGTACTGGCTAACTGTGGTCTGTGTCCAAAATAGCACCCTATTCTCCATAATATACCCTATTCCCCATAATATATCATATTCCCCATAATATACCCTACTCCCCAAAATATACCCTATTCCCCATAATATATCATATTCACCATTATATACCCTACTCCCCATAATATACCCTTTTTCCCATAACATACCCCATTCTCTACAATATACCCTACTACCCATAATACACCCTACTCTCTATAATATACCCCATTCTCTATAATATACCCTACTCCCTATAATATACCCTATAACATTCCCTATAATATATCCTATAATATACACTATTCCCTATAATATACCCTATTCCCTATAACATTCCCTATTCCCTATAATATATCCTATAATATACCCTATTCCCTATAACATTCCCTATTCCCTATAATATACCCTATTCCCTATAACATTCCCTATTCCCTATAATATATCCTATAATATACACTATTCCCTATAACATTCCCTACTCCCTATAATATACCCTATAATATACACTATTCCCTATAATATACCCTATTCCCTATAACATTCCCTATTCCCTATAATATATCCTATAATATACACTATTCCCTATAACATTCCCTATTCCCTATAATATATCCTATAATATACCCTATTTCCTATAACATTCCCTACTCCCTATAATATACCCTATAACATACCCTATTCCCTATAACATTCCCTATTCCCTATAATATAACCCTATAACATTCCCTATTCCCTATAATATACCCTATAACATTCCCTATTCCCTATAATATATCCTATAATATACCCTATTCCCTATAACATTCCCTACTCCCTATAATATACCCTATAACATACCCTATTCCCTATAACATTCCCTATTCCCTATAATATACCCTATAACATTCCCTATTCCCTATAATATACCCTATAATATACACTATTCCCTATAATATACCCTATTCCCTATAACATTTCCTATTCCCTATAATATATCCTATAATATACCCTATTCCCTATAACATTCCCTATTCCCTATAATATATCCTATAATATACCCTATTCCCTATAACATTCCCTATTCCCTATAATATACCCTATTCCCTATAACATTCCCTATTCCCTATAATATATCCTATAATATACACTATTCCCTATAACATTCCCTACTCCCTATAATATACCCTATAATATACACTATTCCCTATAATATACCCTATTCCCTATAACATTCCCTATTCCCTATAATATATCCTATAATATACACTATTCCCTATAACATTCCCTATTCCCTATAATATATCCTATAATATACCCTATTCCCTATAACATTCCCTACTCCCTATAATATACCCTATAACATACCCTATTCCCTATAACATTCCCTATTCCCTATAATATACCCTATAACATTCCCTATTCCCTATAATATACCCTATAATATACACTATTCCCTATAATATACCCTATTCCCTATAACATTCCCTATTCCCTATAATATATCCTATAATATACACTATTCCCTATAACATTCCCTATTCCCTATAACATTCCCTACTCCCTATAATATTCCCTATAACATTCCCTACTCCCTATAATATACCCTATAACATTCCCTATTCCCTATAATATATCCTATAATATACACTATTCCCTATAATATACCCTATTCCCTATAACATTCCCTATTCCCTATAATATATCCTATAATATACACTATTCCCTATAACATTCCCTATTCCCTATAATATATCCTATAATATACACTATTCCCTATAACATTCCCTATTCCCTATAATATATCCTATAATATACACTATTCCCTATAACATTCCCTATTCCCTATAATATATCCTATAATATACCCTATTCCCTATAACATTCCCTATTCCCTATAATATACCCTATTCCCTATAACATTCCCTATTCCCTATAATATATCCTATAATATACACTATTCCCTATAACATTCCCTACTCCCTATAATATACCCTATAATATACACTATTCCCTATAATATACCCTATTCCTATAACATTCCCTATTCCCTATAATATATCCTATAATATACACTATTCCCTATAACATTCCCTATTCCCTATAATATATCCTATAATATACCTATTCCCTATAACATTCCCTACTCCTATAATATATCCTATAATATACACTATTCCCTATAACATTCCCTACTCCCTATAATATACCCTATAATATACACTATTCCCTATAATATACCCTATTCCCTATAACATTCCCTATTCCCTATAATATATCCTATAATATACCCTATTCCCTATAACATTCCCTACTCCCTATAATATATCCTATAATATACCCTATTCCCTATAACATTCCCTACTCCCTATAATATACCCTATAACATACCCTATTCCCTATAACATTCCCTATTCCCTATAATATACCCTATAACATTCCCTATTCCCTATAATATACCCTATAATATACACTATTCCCTATAATATACCCTATTCCCTATAACATTCCCTATTCCCTATAATATATCCTATAATATACACTATTCCCTATAACATTCCCTATTCCCTATAACATTCCCTACTCCCTATAATATTCCCTATAACATTCCCTACTCCCTATAATATACCCTATAACATTCCCTATTCCCTATAATATATCCTATAATATACACTATTCCCTATAACATTCCCTATTCCCTATAATATATCCTATAATATACACTATTCCCTATAATATACCCTATTCCCTATAACATTCCCTATTCCCTATAATATATCCTATAATATACCCTATTCCCTATAACATTCCCTATTCCCTATAATATATCCTATAATATACACTATTCCCTATAACATTCCCTATTCCCTATAATATATCCTATAATATACACTATTCCCTATAACATTCCCTATTCCCTATAATATATCCTATAATATACACTATTCCCTATAACATTCCCTATTCCCTATAATATATCCTATAATATACACTATTCCCTATAACATTCCCTATTCCCTATAATATATCCTATAATATACACTATTCCCTATAATATACCCTATTCCCTATAACATTCCCTATTCCCTATAATATATCCTATAATATACACTATTCCCCATACCCTACTGTCGCGATCTCCGTGAGGGACGGACCAAGGCGCAGTGAGGTATCCAGTATACATTCTTTATTTAAATAACGTAACTGGCACAAAAACAACAAAACGAACGAAGACCGTAACGTTGACCATGACACGTGAACTACCAAAGCTATGTACAAACAATAACCCACAAACCCCTAGTGCAAACTACAAACATATATATGGTTCCCAATTAGAGGTAACGACACTCAGCTGCCTCTAATTGGGAACCATCACCCCAACATAGAAATACAACACCTAGAACAGAAAAAACCCTACACCAAAACAAAACTAAACACGCCAGCCTGTCAAAATCAGGCCTGAACGGGACACCTACTACCCATAACATACCCTATTCCCCATAATATACCCTATTCCCCATAATATACCCTATTCCCTATAATATACCCTATTCCCTATATATAACCTACTCCCTATAATATACCCTATTCCCCATAATATACCCTATTCCCCATAATATACCCTATTCTATAATATACCCTATTCCCTATAATATACCCTATTCCCTATAATATACCCTATTCCCCATAATATACCCTACTCCCTATAATATACCCTACTCCCTATAATATACCCTATTCCCCATAATATACCCTATTCCCTATAATATACCCTATTCCCCATAATATACCCTATTCCCCATATATAACCTACTCCCTATAATATACCCTATTCCCCATAATATACCCTATTCCCCATAATATACCCTATTCCCTATAATATACCCTATTCCCTATAATATACCCTATTCCCCATAATATACCCTATTCCCCATAATATACCCTATTCCCTATAATATACCCTATTCCCTATAATATACCCTATTCCCCATAATATACCCTACTCCCTATAATATACCCTATTCCCCATAATATACCCTATTCCCCATAATATACCCTATTCCCCATAATATACCCTACTCCCCATAATATACCCTATTCCCCATAATATACCCTATTCCCTATAACATTCCCTATTCCCTATAATATACCCTATAATATACCCTATTCCCCATACCCCACTCCCCATAACATACGTGGTGCACTATATAAGGAACATAATGCCACTTGGGACGCAGGCTGTGTTGTGTCTACATTGTAAAATAGTATCTCCATCCATCTAGCTAGTAGGTACTGGGTTCTCTCTCTGGCTCGGTGTCTCAAGTCAATACTGCATCTGATTAACTAGCTAATGAGCTGCTGAGAAACCGCATTCAAATTAAACCTAAAAAACCATTCAAGCACACAAATGAGCAATCCAAAAAAAGAAATATCACTGTTGTGAGAAAATAATTACCCCTCTGACTAACTGGTTTTTCGTGCCAGTTAGTTTAAGATATCAGGTTGGAGTTTTCACAGAGAGAGAAGCATCTTAAAGGGAAACTCCAACTCCTCCATGAGCATTATGGGCTATTTCAGAAATAATTAGGTACCATAGCGCTATTTTTGAATTTTCCCGCCAGGAGAGTTCAACCAATGACGTCATTGGTTGATTGAGCCTGCTGTCTGATCATAAAATGTATGGGGTCATGTTTTGAAGCAATTATTGTGGTCTCCATCGTTCTTAAATGAAAGAAGTTTGGAACCACCAAGGCTCTTCCTAGAGCTGGCCACCCGGTCAAACTGAGCAATCGAGGGAGAAGGGCCTTGGTCCAGGGAGGTGACCAAGAACCTGATGGTCACTCTGACAGAGCTCTAGCGTTCCTCCTCTTACTGAGGAGTGGAGATGATTGTCCTTCTGGAAGTTTCTCCCATCTCCACTCCTCAGTAAAAAGGCACATGACAGCCTGCTTGGAGTTTGCCAAAAGGCACCTAAAGACTCTCAAAAACAAGATTCTCTGGTCTGATGAAACCAAGATTGAACTCTTTGGCCAGAATGCCAAGCATCACATCTGGTGAGAATCTTGCACTATTCCTACGGTAAAGCATGGTGGTGGCAGCATCATGCTGTGGGGATGTTTTTCAGTGGCAGGGACTGAGAGACTATTTAGGATCGAGGCAAAGATGAACGGAACAAAGTACAAAGAGATCCTTGATGAAAACCTGCTCTAGAGTGCTCAGGACCTCAGACTGGGAAGAAGGTTCACCTTCTAACAGGACAACGACCCTCAGCACACAGCCAAGACAACGCAAAAGTGGCTTCGGGACAAGTCTCTGAATGTCCTTGAGTGGCTCAGCCAGAGCCCGGACTTGAACCCAATCGGACATCCCTGGAGAGACCTGAAAATAGCTGTGCAGCGACACTCCCCATCCAACCTGACAGAGCTTGAGAGGATCTGCAGAGAAGAATGGGAGAAACTCCCCAAATACAGGTGTGCCAAGCTTGTAGCGTCATACCCAAGAAGACTCGATGCTGTAATCGCAGCCAAAGGTGCTTCAACAATGTACTGAGTAAAGGGTCTGAATACTTATGTAAATATGATATTTTAGTTTTTTATATGTAATACATTTAAAAAAATGTCTAAAAACCGATTTTTGCTTTGTCATTATGGGGTATTGTGATGTCATTATGGGGTATTGTGATGTCATTATGGGGTATTGTGATGTCATTATGGGGTATTGTGTGTAGATTGATGAGTTCATTTTTTTTAATAAGGCTGTACAGTAACAAAATGTGGAAAAAGTCAAGAATACTTTCCAGGTGAATCCAGGTAAAAGCTATGATCCCTTATTGATGTCACTTGTTAAATCCACTTCAATTAGCGTATATGAAGGGGAGGAGACAAGTTAAAGAAGAATTCTGAAGCCTTGAGACAATTGAGACATGGATTGTGTATGTGTGCCATCCAGAATGTGAATGGGAAAGACAAAAGATTTAAGTGCCTTTGAACGGAGTATGGTGGTAGGTGCCAGTCACACTGGTTTGAGTGTGTCAAGAACTGCAACGCTGCTGGGTTTTTCAACAGTTTCCCGTGTGTTTCAAGAATGGTCCACCCCACGAAGGACATCCAACGTTGTTATTCTCTTGAAGATTTTTACTGTTAACGTCAGATTTGTTTCACTTGTTGGTTTTTGTCATTGTTGGGTTTTTTTTTCACTTGCTTTAACAATGTAAACACATTTCCCATATCAATAAAACCCCTTTAAATATATTTTAATTGAGAGAGGTGTGTGAGAGAGAGAGAGAGAGAGAGAGAGAGAGAGAGAGAGAGAGAGAGAGTGTGCCTGTTTTCGTTCTGCATCATTGGGCAGGGATTCAGGATTGAGTAGTGGAGTAAGTGGTAGACTGAGACATGCTAAGAGCAATGATTGGAGACATCTGAGGCAGAGGACGTGCTCTACTAAATCAGTCGACAAGGCCATTGAATTGGCCTTTGAAACAAAAATATGCCAAAATATTGCCGACACCGATCACCATATTTGGATTGTATTTAACTTCTGTAAAGATCTAATTAACGCTGGGCTAGATCAAAGATCTAAAATATGGTAGTCTAGCCAGCCTAATCATGTCTTTTTATTTATTTTACTAAGCAAGTCAGTTAATTCAGGAGATGTAATAGATATATATCTGATAGAGTTTAATTCAGGAGATGTAATAGATATATATCTCATAGAGTTTAATTCAGGAGATGTAATAGATATATATCTCATAGAGTTTAATTCAGGAGATGTAATAGATATATATCTTATAGAGTTTAATTCAGGAGATGTAATAGATATATATCTAATAGAGTTTAATTCAGGAGATGTAATAGATATATATCTCATAGAGTTTAATTCAGGAGATGTAATAGATATATATCTGATAGAGTTTAATTCAG
>CM059801.1:40255000-40295000 GCA_030435695.1 Brachymystax lenok tsinlingensis
TATGTTTCACATTTTTACTGCATATGCTCTTTGCAATTCTAATTTGTTCACAGCATTGTGCAAAAGAAAAAATACACCCTTATTTACAACAAAACATAAACTCCCTTTGGGTAGAGCTGTGCACAACTGTAAACAATATTGCAGTACATATTGGAACTGAACATACAACATACATAGTACTGTAATCATTCATGCACATCCAGACGTTCCTCTCTGTCTGGCCACATAATGTCATCTACATCACAGCGAATATCATCTCTTGCAATGCAGCGAGGAAGGTATCTCCTCGAGTGGCGAATCCACCCTCTGCTGTGATGTCATCACATGCTGCATCCATGGCCGCTAGCAGGGCCATTTGGGTATGTGGATGCCGGTCATATACCTTCCACCTCCAGGAAGAGAAAAACTCCTCTATTGGATTTAGGAATGGTGAGTAGGGAGGGAGATATTCCACCAGCATCCTATCATGTGCTGCAAACCACTGTCTGACGACATCTGAGTGGTGAAAACGCACATTATCCAAAACAACAACATGCTTGCTCAGATGGTCTCCAGTTAGACCCCTCTCATTCTCAGGGATTATGTCCCTGTAAAGAGTGTCTAAAAAAGTCAGCAGATGTTGTGTGTTGTATGGACCAACACGGGGGATATGGGTGAGGACGCCGTTTTATGAGATGGCTGCACACATAGTAATATTCCCTCCTCGTTGGCCTGGGACATCAATGGTTGCTCTCTGTCCAATGCGATTCCTTCCACGTCTTCTACCTTTTGCCAGATTGAAACCCGCCTCATCAAGGTATATGAATGTGTGCAGCGGTTCCCTGGCCTCCAGCTCCAGTACATGCTTTATTACAGAAGAGGGAGTGAGAAAACTATAACAACTTTTCCTGTGTAACATAATGCATTTTGGACAACATATTGTACAGTATGCACTGTGAATACACACACACAGAACTGTCATGTAAGTGTAGTGCATGACACTACACAAAGTAAACAGTTTACAGCACTGAACATTAGAATATGCATAGAACACATACATGTTTTACCTGTACATACTGGTGACGGATCTCCTTCACTCTGTCGCTGTTCCGTTCAAATGGCACATTGTACAATTGTTTCATGCGCATTTCATTCCTCCTGAGCACTCTGTCAATTGTAGCGACTGAAACAGATTCAATATTCCCAAAGATGTTGTCATCCTCTATAACAGCACTTTGTATCTCTCTCAACCTTATGGCATTGTTTGCAATCACCATTGCACAAATGGCTCCCTCTTGTTGCGGAGTAAAAAGGGGCCCTCTTCCACCTCTGCAAGGTTGTCTTGCAATCCTGTGTGGTGCAGAGTAAAATTACAGTAAATATGGCAAATCTTTACTGTAACACTACTGTACACTACAATACACTAAATGTGTGATGCAGTAAAGCTGTACGTCTAAATGTAAAATGTACAGTGACAAGTTATTGTCCCACTGCAAGCTTCATGTATGACACAATGACAGTAGCGCAGTGCAGATTGTTTAGTGCTGAATTACTGTCCATTTATACACACCTGTTCTCCCGACGAAATGTTTGAATAATTGAATTTACAGTGGTTCTCCCAACATTTGGCTGCACCCTTCGACCAGCCTCAGCCATTGTGAGGCCGTGATTGACAACATGATCCACAATTGTAGCCCTGATTTCATCAGGGATCCGCCTATGTACTTGGCCTCTTCTTCCTCTTCCCCTGTTTTGTCCCCTTCCCCTTCCTCCCCGCACCCTCAGCCCTCTTCCACGAGGCTGACCTTCCATTTCTGTGTCACAGTACTGTAGAAATGGTACACACTGTCCTGCTTGGTTCATATATGCTTGTAAAGTGGGGGTTTATGGGATTCAGCTCTGACAGTGATTGTAGAAAAGTGGCTTATCATTGGTTGCAACTAATGCTTCACACACCCCTTCTCATCAGTGAAAGTTGAGATTCACCTGAGAGAAATTGTTCAATTTAGGAGACATTTCCATGAAAAAAAATATTTAAAAAAAATGTGTAAAATTTGCTTGACAGATTTTGACAACTAGTTCAACATTTTTGTATGTAATGACTCAAGCAATGAAATGAGGACTATTAGTTTTATATGGAATGACTATTCAGCATTCACAAGTATAGTTAATTTTGACTGACATGACATAAGCAAATGATAATGTTATAAAACAGCAGAGAGTTGTATGAAAGCAATTGATGCATGTCCAAAAGCCTAACCAGCTCTGGATAACACGAAAACAGCCTAACCAGCTCTGGATAACATGTAAACAGCCTAACCAGCTCTGTATAACATGTAAACAGCCTAACCAGCTCTGGATAACACGAAAACAGCCTAACCGGCTCTGGATAACATGAAAACAGCCTAACCAGCTCTGGATAACATGAAAACAGCCTAACCAGCTCTGGATAACATGGAAACAGCCTAACAGGCTCTGGATAACATGAAAACAGCCTAACCAGCTCTGGATAACATGAAAACAGCCTAACCAGCTCTGGTTAACATAATAACAGCCTAACCAGCTCTGGTTAACACGAAAACAGCCTAACCAGCTCTGGATAACATGGAAACAGCCTAACCAGCTCTGGATAACACGAAAACAGCCTAACCAGCTCTGGATAACATGAAAACAGCCTAACCAGCTCTGGATAACATGAAAACAGCCTAACCAGCTCTGGTTAACACGAAAACAGCCTAACCAGCTCTGGTTAACATGAAAACAGCCTAACCAGCTCTGGTTAACATGAAAACAGCCTAACCAGCTCTGGTTAACACGAAAACAGCCTAACCAGCTCTGGATAACATGAAAACAGCCTAACCAGCTCTGGTTAACATAATAACAGCCTAACCAGCTCTGGTTAACACGAAAACAGCCCAACCAGCTCTGGATAACATGGAAACAGCCTAACCAGCTCTGGATAACACGAAAACAGCCTAACCAGCTCTGGATAACATGAAAACAGTCTAACCAGCTCTGGATAACACGAAAACAGCCTAACCAGCTCTGGATAACATGAAAACAGCCTAACCAGCTCTGGATAACATAATAACAGCCTAACCAGCTCAGGATAACATGAAAACAGCCTAACCAGCTCTGGATAACACGAAAACAGCCTAACCAGCTCTGGATAACATGTAAACAGCCTAACCAGCTCTGGATAACATGTAAACAGCCTAACCAGCTCTGGATAACACAAAAACAGCCTAACCAGCTCTGGATAACATGAAAACAGCCTAACCGGCTCTGGATAACACGAAAACAGCCTAACCGGCTCTGGATAACATGAAAACAGCCTAACCAGCTCTGGATAACATGAAAACAGCCTAACCAGCTCTGGTTAACATAATAACAGCCTAACCAGCTCTGGTTAACACGAAAACAGCCTAACCAGCTCTGGATAACATGAAAACAGCCTAACCAGCTCTGGATAACATGAAAACAGCCTAACCAGCTCTGGTTAACACGAAAACAGCCTAACCAGCTCTGGATAACATGAAAACAGCCTAACCAGCTCTGGATAACATGGAAACAGCCTAACCAGCTCTGGATAACACGAAAATAGCCTAACCAGCTCTGGATAACATGAAAACAGTCTAACCAGCTCTGGATAACACGAAAACAGCCTAACCAGCTCTGGATAACATGAAAACAGCCTAACCAGCTCTGGATAACATGAAAACAGCCTAACCAGCTCTGGATAACATGAAAACAGCCTAACCAACTCTGGATAACATGTAAACAGCCTAACCAGCTCTGGTTAACATAATAACAGCCTAACCAGCTCTGGTTAACACGAAAACAGCCTAACCAGCTCTGGATAACATGGAAACAGCCTAACCAGCTCTGGTTAACATAATAACAGTCTAACCAGCTCTGGTTAACACGAAAACAGCCTAACCAGCTCTGGATAACATGGAAACAGCCTAACCAGCTCTGGATAACACGAAAACAGCCTAACCAGCTCTGGTTAACACGGAAACAGCCTAACCAGCTCTGGATAACATGGAAACAGCCTAACCAGCTCTGGATAACACGAAAACAGCCTAACCAGCTCTGGATAACATGGAAACAGCCTAACCAGCTCTGGATAACACAAAAATAGCCTAACCAGCTCTGGATAACATGAAAACAGTCTAACCGGCTCTGGATAACACGAAAACAGCCTAACCAGCTCTGGATAACATGGAAACAGCCTAACCGGCTCTGGATAACACGAAAACAGCCTAACCAGCTCTGGATAACATGAAAACAGCCTAACCAGCTCTGGATAACATGAAAACAGCCTAACCAGCTCTGGTTAACACGAAAACAGCCTAACCAGCTCTGGATAACATGAAAACAGCCTAACCAGCTCTGGATAACACGGAAACAGCCTAACCAGCTCTGGATAACACGAAAATAGCCTAACCAGCTCTGGATAACATGAAAACAGTCTAACCAGCTCTGGATAACACGAAAACAGCCTAACCAGCTCTGGATAACATGAAAACAGCCTAACCAGCTCTGGATAACATGAAAACAGCCTAACCAGCTCTGGATAACATGAAAACAGTCTAACCAGCTCTGGATAACACGAAAACAGCCTAACCAGCTCTGGATAACATGGAAACAGCCTAACCGGCTCTGGATAACACGAAAACAGCCTAACCAGCTCTGGATAACATGAAAACAGCCTAACCAGCTCTGGATAACATGAAAACAGTCTAACCAGCTCTGGTTAACATAATAACAGCCTAACCAGCTCTGGTTAACACGAAAACAGCCTAACCAGCTCTGGATAACATGGAAACAGCCTAACCAGCTCTGCTGGGGCGAGTAAAATGGGCAGAGTGGTCTCATTTGTGTCTGGAAGCAGCTAGCCAACGTTAGCTTGGGTGCTTGACTGCCATTGTGAGGCCAGAAATGCTCAAATCAACCCTACAACGTGAAACAAAACGCTCTGAATTTATGAGCGTCACATTGTACAGCGCCATATTTTCCATTCCATCCTAACAGAAACCCGGGAATAGAAACACCATAATATTAATCAAATTAACTAAGCAAGTATCAGTCAAATGTTTGGACACATCTACTCATTCCAGGATTTTTCTTTATTTTTACTATTTCCTACATTGTAGATTAATAGTGAAGACATCACAACTATGAAATAACACATATAGAATCAGTTAAGAACAAATTCTTATTTACAAGGACAGCTTACTCCTTCCTTCCCGTCGGAGAATTGAACCCCGGTCTGCCGCGTGCCCTCCCTGTCTCTGGTAATGCCAATATGAGGCAGTATGCAAGGTGTTCCGCAGTATGACACAACTTTTAAAGGAGGAACCGCCGTACGCGTGCTTTCAGCTCGTCCCAATTATCTTCCAGCGATTGAACGCTAGCTAGCAGGACGGAAGGTGAGGGCAGATTAGCCACCCGTCGACCTGATCCTCGCAAGGCACCCTGATCTTTTCCCACTAAAAATCTCAGTTTCCTTCTCCAGCGAATGACGGGGGATCTGGGCCTGGTCGGGTGTCTGTAGTATATCCCTCCCGTCTGACTCATTGAAAAAAAACTCTTTGTCCAGTTTGAGATGAGCAACCGCAGTTCTGATGTCCAGAAGCTCTTTTCGGTCATAAGAGACGGTAGCAGCAACATTATATTACGAACAACGCAAAAAAAAATACAAAATAGCATGGTTGGTTAAGAGCCGATAAGACGGCAGCCCTCCCCTCTATTCCCAGCCCCTACTCTGGGTGCCGAAGATACATTGTTGCTGTCATGATGAAGTGTGGAGGTCTACAGTAGCCATCATATTTCTCTCCCTCCCTCTCTCTGCCCCTCTCTCTCTGCCTCGCTCTCGCTGCTTCGCTCTCTCTGCCTCTCTCTCTCTGCCTCTCTCTCTCTGTCTCTCTCTCTCTGCCTCGCTCTCTCTGCCTCTCTCTCTCTGCCTCTCTCTCTCTCTGCCTCTCTCTCTCTCTGCCTCTCTCTCTCTGCCTCTCTCTCTCTGCCTCTCTCTCTCTCTCTGCCTCTCTCTCTCTGCCTTTCTCTCTCTCTGCTTCACTCTCTCTGCCTCTCTCTCTCTGCTTCCCTCTCTCTGCCTCTCTCTCTCTGCCTCGCTCTCGCTGCTTCGCTCTCTCTGCCTCTCTCTCTGCCTCTCTCTCTGCCTCTCTCTCTCTCTGCCTCTCTCTCTCTCTGCCTCTCTCTCTCTCTGCCTCACTCTCTCTCTGCCTCTCTCTCTCTCTGCCTCTCTCTCTCTGCCTCTCTCTCTCTGCCTCTCTCTCTCTGCCTCTCTCTCTGCTTCGCTCTCTCTGCCTCTCTCTCTGCCTCCCTCTCTCTGCCTCTCTCTCTCTGCCTCTCTCTCTCTGCCTCGCTCTCTCTGCCTCTCTCTCTCTCTGCCTCTCTGCCTCTCTCTCTCTGCCTCTCTCTCTCTGCCTCTCTCTCTGCTTCGCTCTCTCTGCTTCACTCTCTCTGCCTCTCTCTCTCTGCCTCTCTCTCTGCTTCTCACCCTGTCAGAGAAAGAAAGAAAGAGATTGTTTATTTCACTTTTATTTACTATCTACTTCACTTGCTTTGGCAATGTGTTTCCCATGCCAATAAAGACCCTTAAATTGAAATGGAATTGAATTGAGAGATAGCTGTATGACCACAGTTGACACACATATTTCCCACATGATCACACAGACCCACAAAGAATTTGATAAACTGATATCTGTTAGGCGAAATACCGCAGTGTGCAATCACAGCAGGAAGATGTGTGACCTGTTGCCAACAGAAAAGGGCAACCAGTGAAGAACAAACAACATTGTAAATACAACCCATATTTACCTGTTCATTTTCCCTTTCTAACTTCAACTATTTGAACATTGTTACAACCCTGTGCATAGCCAATAACATAACCTTTGAAATGTCTATAGAACTTCCGTGAGTGTAATGTTCACTAATGTTTCTCTTGTTTATTTCCCATTAGTTTATCTACTTCACTTGCTTTGGCAATGTAAACATATGTTAAGCCCTTTGAATTGAATTGAATTGAATTGAGAGAGGGATAGAGAGAGAGGAAGACATCGACGGGGAAAAGAGAGAGAGGGAAAGACAGACCAGGGCAGGTCAAGAATCCTATTTCAGAGGGAAAGACAGAGGGAAAGACAGTGGGAAACACAGAGGGAAACACAGAGGGGAACACAGAGGGAAACACAGAGGGAAACACAGAGGGAAACACAGAGGGAAAGACAGAGGGAAACACAGAGGGAAACACAGAGGGAACGACAGAGGGAAACACAGAGGGAAACACAGAGGGAAAGACAGAGGGAAACACAGAGAAACACAGAGAAACACAGAGGAAACACAGAGGGAAACACAGAGGGAAACACAGAGGAAACACAGAGGGAAACACAGAGGGAAACACAGAGGAAACACAGAGGGAAACACAGAGGGAAACACAGAGGGAAAGACAGAGGGAAACACAGAGGGAAAGACAGAGGGAAAGACAGAGGGAAAGACAGAGGGAAAGACAGAGGGAAACACAGAGGGAAACACAGAGGGAAACACAGAGGGAAACACAGAGGGAAACACAGAGGGAAACACAGAGGGAAACACAGAGGGAAACACAGAGGGAAAGACAGAGGGAAACACAGAGGGAAACACAGAGGGAACGACAGAGGGAAACACAGAGGGAAACACAGAGGGAAACACAGAGGGAAACACAGAGGGAAACACAGAGGGAAACACAGAGGGAAACACAGAGGGAAACACAGAGGGAAAGACAGAGGGAAAGACAGAGGGAAACACAGAGGGAAACACAGAGGGAAACACAGAGGGAAACACAGAGGGAAACACAGAGGGAAAGACAGAGGGAAAGACAGAGGGAAACACAGAGGGAAACACAGAGGGAAACACAGAGGGAAACACAGAGGGAAACACAGAGGGAAACACAGAGGGAAACACAGAGGGAAACACAGAGGGAAACACAGAGGGAAAGACAGTGGGAAACACAGAGGGAAACACAGAGGGAAACACAGAGGGAAACACAGAGGGAAACACAGAGGGAAACACAGAGGGAAACACAGAGGGAAACACAGAGGGAAACACAGAGGGAAACACAGAGGGAAAGACAGAGGGAAAGACAGAGGGAAAGACAGAGGGAAACACAGAGGGAAACACAGAGGGAAACACAGAGGGAAACACAGAGGGAAAGACAGAGGGAAACACAGAGGGAAACACAGAGGGAAACACAGAGGGAAACACAGAGGGAAAGACCGACCAGGTCAGTGTTTTAAAGTAGCTCTCTGTCCCCATCTGTAGGTTTATAAGTGGGTCCATGGAGTGTCCTCTCAGCTGTTAAGAGAGGGATCCCTGGCTATTTTAACAGAGGAACAGAATGGATGGAACGAACAGGACCCTGACGGTGTCCCAAATGGCACCCTATTCCCTACATCGTGCGCTAATGTTGACCAGGGCCCTATGGACCCTCGTGCACTATACGGGGACTAGGGTGCCATTTGGGACGTAATCCAGGAGAACAATGCCCAATGTGCCCACTGAGGTAAATGGTAGGGATTTGTACATTTAAAAACGGTTTAATGTGTCTCTCTCTATCAGTTATCCCTGAAAATAAAGATGAATAGTCTGTAGAATGAGTTTGTCTTAGGGGTCAGGTGAACCGAACACCAATCACAGAACAGGCTATAACAAAAAAAGAGAGAGAGAGAGAGAGAGAGAGAGAGAGAGAGAGGGAGGATATGGCCAGTAAAGAGCTACACTGATGAGAAGCTGCAATCAGGAGTGTGTCTGAAATGCCACCCTATTCCCTATGTAGTGCACTATCCGGCCCTGGTCAAAAGTAGTGCACTATATAGGGAAGAGGGTGGCATTTCAGACACAGCCTCGTCCTCCACCACAATAGTACAACAATACAACAGTCAGCCTCTCCTCTATCTCCTCTCAATTCAATTTTCTTTATACGTAACAATGCACATATTGCCAAAGCTTACTATGGAGATTAAAAATATTAACATAATTAAAATAATACATCAATATTGTCAACGGGACAACAGTGAAAACAATCCTCTCCTCTCTCTCTCTCTCTCCTCTCCTCTCCTCTCCTCTCCTCTCCTCTCCTCTCCTCCTCCTCTCCTCTCCTCTCCTCTCCTCTCCTCTCCTCTCCTCTCCTCTCCTCTCCTCTCCTCTCCTCTCCTCCCTCCCTCCCTCCCTCCCTCCCTCTCCTCTCCTCTCTCTCTCTCTCTCTCTCTCTCTCCTCTCCTCTCCTCCCCTCTCCTCTCCTCTCCTCTCTCTCTCTCTCTCTCTCTCTCTCTCTCCTCTCCTCTCCCTCGTATTTTTCTTTCTAAACTCCAATCATCACAGCTTTGAGTAGTGCCCCCACAGTAAACAGGACATTACTAGATATGATGAGAAAGAGAGAGAGGCGGAGAGGAAGAGAGTGTGAAACAGAAAGGTCAATAGCATGGAGCGAGAGAACACGAGGGACGGATGAATACGAGGAAACAGGAGAATGAATGAAGGGAGGATAAGAGAAAAGGAGAGGAGGGATGAAGAGAGGACCAGAGAAAAGAGAGGAGGGATGAAGAGAGGACCAGAGAAAAGAGGAGGGATGAAGGGAGGACCAGAGAAAAGAGAGGAGGGATGAAGAGAGGACCAGAGAAAAGAGAGGAGGGATGAAGAGAGGACCAGAGAAAAGAGAGGAGGGATGAAGGGAGGACCAGAGAAAAGAGAGGAGGGATGAAGAGAGGACCAGAGAAAAGAGAGGAGGGATGAAGAGAGGACCAGAAAAAAGAGGAGGGATGAAGGGAGGACCAGAGAAAAGAGAGGAGGGATGAAGGGAGGACCAGAGAAAAGAGAGGAGGGATGAAGAGAGGACCAGAGAAAAGAGAGGAGGGATGAAGAGAGGACCAGAGAAAAGAGAGGAGGGATGAAGAGAGGACCAGAAAAAAGAGGAGGGATGAAGGGAGGACCAGAGAAAAGAGAGGAGGGATGAAGAGAGGACCAGAGAAAAGAGGAGGGATGTAGAGAGGACCAGAGAAAATAGAGGAGGGATGAAGGGAGGACCAGAGAAAAGAGGAGGGATGAAGAGAGGACCAGAGAAAAGAGAGGAGGGATGAAGAGAGGACCAGAGAAAAGAGGAGGGATGATTAGAGGACCAGAGAAAAGAGAGAGAGGGATGTAGAGAGGACCAGAGAAAAGAGGAGGGATGAAGAGAGGACCAGATAAAAGAGAGGAGGGATGAAGAGAGGATAAGAAAAAAGAGGAGGGATGAAGGGAGGACCAGAGAAAAGAGGAGGGATGAAGGGAGGACCAGAGAAAAGAGAGGAGGGATGAAGAGAGGACCAGAGAAAAGAGAGGAGGGATGAAGAGAGGACCAGACAAAAGAGGAGGGATGAAGGGAGGACCAGAGAAAAGAGGAGGGGTGAAGGGAGGACCAGAGAAAAGAGAGGAGGGATGAAGGGAGGACCAGAGAAAAGAGGAGGGATGACTAGAGGACCAGAGAAAAGAGGAGGGATGAAGAGAGGACCAGAGAAAAGAGAGGAGGGATGAAGAGAGGACCAGAGAAAAGAGAGGAGGGATGTAGAGAGGACCAGAGAAAATAGGAGGGATGAAGGGAGGACCAGAGAAAAGAGGAGGGATGAAGGGAGGACCAGAGAAAAGAGGAGGGATGAAGGGAGGACCAGAGAAAAGAGGAGGGATGACTAGAGGACCAGAGAAAAGAGGAGGGATGAAGAGAGGACCAGAGAAAAGAGAGGAGGGATGAAGAGAGGACCAGAGAAAAGAGAGGAGGGATGTAGAGAGGACCAGAGAAAAGAGAGGAGGGATGAAGGGAGGACCAGAGAAAAGAGGAGGGATGACTAGAGGACCAGAGAAAAGAGGAGGGATGAAGAGAGGACCAGAGAAAAGAGAGGAGGGATGAAGAGAGGACCAGAGAAAAGAGAGGAGGGATGTAGAGAGGACCAGAGAAAATAGGAGGGATGAAGGGAGGACCAGAGAAAAGAGGAGGGATGAAGGGAGGACCAGAGAAAAGAGGAGGGATGAAGGGAGGACCAGAGAAAAGAGGAGGGATGAAGAGAGGACCAGAGAAAAGAGACGGAGGGATGAAGAGAGGACCAGAGAAAAGAGAGGTTAAGAGAAGAGGAAAAGGAGAGAGGAGGGTAAAAGGAAAGAGATACAAATTAGAGTCAACAGCAACAGCTGGAGGCACTTGACGCTTGTGAAGAATCAGATATCGCTTTAAAAGCACTATTAAGTCTAAAGCCAAATTGGGTTTCTATTGTGTAGGTGACTGTAGATAGCTCAGGGGATATAGTCGATTGAGCCCTGCTGTGTGTGTTCATGTGTGTGTGCGTGTTTGTGTCTGTGTGTCTGGGTGTGAGGACAGGGAGGCCTGCCGAGATCTGTCAGCTCGTCTCCACATCTCACCGCCCAATCAGGGAGAAATAGAGGATGAGTCTCGGCTGGGAGCAAATGAAGGAGGGGGAGCGAGGGAACTAACGAGAGGAGGAGAGGAGGAGGAGGAGGAGAGGAGGAGGAGGAGGAGGAGGAGGAGGAGGAGGAGGGAGGAAACAAATAAATGAGAGAGAAGAGGAGAGGAGGGAAGGAACGAGGGAAGGTAAGAGAGCAGCAGGAGGAGGAGGAGGAGGAGGAGGAGGAGGAGGAGGAGGAGGAGAGTAAATGACGGTGGCGGTGCTACCGAAGCGGAGGTAATTAAGATGATTCCGGTGGCCGGTGATCATTCTGAGGATGACAGCTAGCATTCCTGGTTCACTGTTACAGCTCCCGGTGCTGCCGTTAGTTCTTAATTAGGACAACCATTTTCACTGAGACGTCCGGAAACACCCCACTTTGACGGAAGCCAATTATCTGAAAACCAATGGAGCTGACTGCACTGATTAAAACTCACCTGCAGAAAGACTGGATGTGACCCAAAATGGCACCCTATTCCCTATATAGGCCTAGGGCTCTGGTCAAAAGTAGTGCACTGTGTAGGGATAAAGGTGCTATTTTGGAACGCGATCTGAGAGATATAGAGTGTTTCTAGTTTTTGAAGGGGTGGATGTTGAGGGGGAAGGTGACATGTCTGATGTCTTGTCATAGGATCTTGGTGTTAAAACAAGATCAGATCTGATTCTGAAGGAGATTCGTGAAGCTCTGCTCTTCAGAAAGAAAGAACTTTACTTTTATCTTATAACAAAGAAGTGTGTGTGTCGTACGTACGTACAGTGCCTTCGGGAAGTATTCAGACCCCTTGGCTTTTTCCACATGTTACAGCTTTATTCTAAAACGGATTATAATAAAACAATTTCCTCTGCAATCTACACACATTACCACATAATGACAAAGTGAAAATACGTTTTTCAAATCCTATTAAAAATAAAAACACATAAATACATAAATATTCAGACACTTTGCTATGAGACTTGAAATTGAGCTCAGGTGCATCCTGTTTCCATTGATCATCCTTGAGATGTTTCTACAACTTTATTAGAGTCCACCTGTGGTAAATTCATTTGATTGGACATGATTTGGAAAGGCACACACCTGTCTATATAAGGTCCCACAGTTGACAGTGCATGTCAGAACAAAACCAAGCCACGAGGTCGAAGGAATTATCCGTAGAGCTCCGAGACAGGATAGTGTCGCGTGACTGATCTAGTATTTCTGTAGAAGAGACAGGTTAAAGGCAGTCATCTCTAGTGACTGATACTTCTGTAGGAGAGACAGGTTAAAGGCAGTCATCTCTAGTGACTGATACTTCTGTAGGAGAGACCAGATTATGGATCACCTTGTAGTCTCTTCAGCTATTCTCCTTAGTTGCTGCTCAGAAACAGGAAGTGACTCCATGACTATATCCACATGCAAGGCAACCTCCTCCTCCAGAGACTCCTGATTGAGGCTGATTGCGCCCCCCCCCTGGTGGGAGCCCTTGAGGAGGCATCTGCTACCACTAAAGGTTGACCCAGGCACATTTGGTCAGAACAAAAATCAAAACATTACAACCTCATCTTCGTCCTTTGAAGACGAGGAGGCATGTCATGCAGTGTTGTTGTTGTTGAGAGATCGGACTAAGGCGTTCATGGTCTAGAATCACCTTGGGTGAAAAGCCACGAACTAAAAAACTTCTCACAGCCAAACGACCAACCCGAGGCCGATCCTTTTCTATTGGAGCGTAACGCTGTCAGTCAAAGAACGGGCTCATAAGCCATAAGTCTTCCTGAATCAGCACTGCTCCGATGCCATCTTCGGGAGGTGTCCGAGGACACCTTAGTACGCCTGTCAGGTTTAAAAATATATATATATATATATATATTATTCACATCGTTCCACTCTCTTCCATGTTCTCTGTTCCATCAGAACTCTGTCTTTTCCTTTCAGTTTTACTGTTTTAGCAGAAAGGTTTTGGTACAAACTTCACCTAAAATAGTTGACCAAAACACACTGAGTGCCTTTCCTATCTGTGGTGTTCGCCATTTCTTTCACCGCTTTGACCTTGGCATGATCAGGCTGCACACCCTCTGAGGACAGCTTATCCCTAACAAATGTGATTTCCTTCACATGGAACTAGAATTTGGCCCGGTTGAGCTTCCAAAAGGTAACCTCTTAAAGGAATATCCTCACCTGTCAGAATCCGTTTGAAGCATCCAATTTAGAGAAATAGTTTGCACCAGCCATCTCCTCTCTCTTAGGAATCTGAAAATGCTCCCTTTTGATATATTTATTAAGGTCCTCGGGGTCCATACAGACTCTCAGAGCTACATTCCTTTTCCCGAACACACCATGGAATTAACCCGGTCTGTTGGCTCCTCGCGTTAAACGTTAAGTTTCACCGTTCTACACATCTCTTTCTGTAGATCCTGTCGTAGTGGCACAGGACCTACCTCTGATTCAGAGGGGGTTGGGTTAAATGCGGAAGACACATTTCGGTTGAAGGCATTCGGTTGTACAACTGACTAATAATGGTGACTTTGACTTTGACTTTGACAGTTGAAGTCGGAAGTTTACGTACACTCAGGTTGGAGTCATTAAAACCTGTTTTTCAACCACTCCACAAATGTCTTGTTAACAAACTATAGTTTTGGCGAGTCGGTTAGGACATCTACTTTGTGCATGACACAAGTAATTTTTCCAACAATTGTTTACAGACAGATTATTTCACTTTTAACTCATTGTATCACAATTCCGGTGGGTCAGAAGTTTCCATACACTAAGTTGACTGTGCCTCTAAACAGCTTGGATAATTCCAGAATAATGGTGTCATGGCTTTAGAAGCTTCTGATAGGCTAATTGACATAATTTGAGTCAATTGGAGGTGTACCTGTGGATGTAAATCAAGGCCTACCTTCAAACTCAGTGCCTTTTTGCTTGACATCATGGAAAATCTAAAGAAATCAGCCAAGACAGAATAAAAATTGTAGACCTCCACAAGTCTGGTTCATCCTTGGGAGCAATTTCTAAACGCCTGAAGGTACCACGTTCATCTGTACAAACAATAGTACACAAGTATAAACACCATGGGACCACACAGCCGTCATACCGCTCCAGAAGGAGACACGTTCTGTCTCCTAGAGATGAACGTACTTTGGTGCGAAAAGTGAAAATCAATCCCAGAACAACAGCAAAGGACCTTGTGAAGATGCCGGAGGAAACAGGTACAAAAGTATCTATATCCACAGTAAAACAAGTCCTACATTGACATAACCTGAAAGGCCGCTCAGCAAGGAAGAAGCCACTGCTCCAAAACCGCCATAAAAAAGCCAGACTACGGTTTGCAACTGCACATGGGGACAAAGATCGTACTTTTTGTAGAAATGTCCTCTGGTCTGATGAAACAAAAATAGAACTGTTTTGCCATAATGACCATTGTTATGTTTGCAGGAAAAAGGGGGAGGCTTGCAAGCCAAAGAAAACCATCCCATTCGTGAAGCACGGGGGTGGCAGCATCATGTTGTGGGGGTGCTTTGCTGCTGGAGGGACTGGTGCACTTCACAAAATAGATGGCATCATGAGGTAGAACAATTATGTGGAAATATTGAAGCAACATCTCAAGACATCAGTCAGGAAGTTAAAGCTTGGTCGCAAATGGGTCTTCCAAATGGACAATGACCCCAAGCATACTTCCAAAGTTGTGGCAAAACTGCTGAAGGACAACAAAGTCAAGGTATTGGAGTGGCCATCACAAAGCCCTGACCTCAATCCCATAGAACAATTGTGGGCAGAACTGAAAAAGTGTGTGCGAGCAAGGAGGCCTACAAACCTGACTCAGTTACACCAGCTCTGTCAGGAGGAATGGACCAAAATTCACCCAGCTTATTGTGGGAAGCTTGTGGAAGGCCACCCGAAACATTTGACCCAAGTTAAACTATTTAAAGGCAATGCTACCAAATACTAATTGAGTGTATGTAAAACGTCTGACCCACTGGGAATGTGATGAAAGAAATAAAAGCTGAAATAAATCACTCTCTGTACTATTATTCTGACATTTCACACTCTTAAAATAAAGTGGTGATCCTAACTGACCTAAAACAGGGATTTTTTTTACTAGGATTAAATGTCAGGAATTGTGAAAAACTGAGTTTAAATGTATTTGGCTAAGGTGTATGGAAACCTCCGACTTCCAACTGTGGGTGCCGGTGAATGACTTGGAATTCTCTGTGAGAGTGTGAAAGATGCTTCCACATCCAGTCAACACATCCTCTGCCAGCTCTTAGAACACCCAGAAAGACTCACTGCCGAAGGTAATTTCTTAACATGTAAATCACTCAGGGGGTGTGAATGTAAATGAGATATTTATGTATATAATTTGTAATACATTTGCTATAATTGTCATTGTGGGGTATTGTGTATAGATTGAATCCATTTTAAAATTCAGGCTTTATAACACAAGGAGTACTTTCCGAAGGCACTATTATATATTATATTATGATCTGGGTGTGGATAATGCTTTAGAGCAGATTTCTGCAACATTAGGGTCAAAGACTCCAGCCACCAGAGTCATAGACTGTTCTCTCTGCTACCACATGGCAAGCGGTACCCGGAGCTCCAAGTCTAGGACGAAAAGGCTCCTTAACAGCTTCTACCCCCCAAGCCATAAGACTGCTGAACAATTAATCAAATGGCTACCCAGACTATTTACATTGATGGCAAGGTCTACACCTGTTGTATTCAGCATTTCACTGTAAGGTCTGCACCTGTTGTATTTGGCATTTCACTGTAAGGTCTACACCTGTTGTATTCAGCATTTCACTGTAAGGTCCACACCTGTTGTATTCAGCATTTCACTGTAAGGTCTACACCTGTTGTATTCAGCATTTCACTGTAAGGTCTACACCTGTTGTATTCAGCATTTCACTGTAAGGTCCACACCTGTTGTATTCAGCATTTCACTGTAAGGTCTACACCTGTTGTATTCGGCATTTCACTGCAAGGTCTACACCTGTTGTATTCAGCATTTCACTGTAAGGCCTACACCTGTTGTATTTGGGCTCCCGAATGGCGCAGGGGTCTAAGGCACTGCATCTCAGTGCAAGAGGGGTCACTACAGACCATGGTTCAATTCCAGGCTGTATCACAACCGGCTGTGATTGGGAGTCCCATAGGGCGTCGCATAATTGGCCAGGCTAGGTCGACATTGTAAATAAGAATTTTGTTCTTAATTGACTTGCCTAGTTAAATAAAGGTTAAATAAAACATGTATTTATATAAATTGGCACATGTGACAATTTAGTGCTCAAGTCCTACTTATCATAATCAGCAGGACATGGAAAACATATCACCGTAGAAAAGGTCATAATGTAAGTAACTTGATTCATGTTCCTCTCCTGAATGTCAATCCTACAGCTATTGTCAGCAGTAATCATGCCCCTATAAACCTGCGCTACACTGTTAACACTGAGGCCGGGTGGAAGCCCACTGTGTGCAGCTCAGCCTGCACTATCAGCTCAAAACATAAATATCACTGCCATGTCTACCTCTGATAAGTTTCCCAGGAGGAAGGAGGGGGAAGGAGAGAGAGAGAGAGAAAGAGAAAAAGATGAGTGCATGTGACTGAGGGATTCTTTTGCAGTTCTCTCCACAAGCGTTAGTTACCACAGCCACGAAGTCACAACTTCCAGACTTGTCTCCGTGCTGCTGTGCTGTTTGTTGCTACTTGGCTACCTGCCAAACGTTTCGGTTTTTACTTTTTTCCTCACTATACTTTTTTTCATTCAACTTTTTCACTCCCTTTTTCACGCTTGGTTCTACAGGAGGAAAAATCAAGTGGTAACATCAACACTATGCTATCTAATAGCTATACTCATACTATACAGGTGAACTATCGCCTTATGGTGAGGATAGCTGTGTTGTGTTCAATCGTTAGGAAAGGTAATTAAAGCGTAGGAAAGGATGAAACAGCGTCTGTGCCACCAGTAAGTACAGATAGTAGTATAAATCCCCTCGCACAGTCCCTGCAGCCGGACAATTTTCTCATGGCTTCTGGAGGGAAATGCTGTCGGAATGCTCAACCGGTGTCGCTCATTCGCCGACAGAAACTTTCAACCGGTTCTCCCCATTAAGCAGCGGGTCGGAGTCAGAGGCCGAGCCTTCTCTGGTCTCTACTCCACCCGTTACTGGGTCTGAGGGCAAGCCTTCTCAGGTCTCTACTCCACCCGTTACTGGGTCTGAGGGCAAGCCTTCTCAGGTCTCTCCTCCACCCGTTACTGGGTCTGAGGACAAGCCTTCTCAGGTCTCTACTCCACCCGTTACGGGGTCTGAGGCCGAGGCTTCTCAGGTCTCTCCTCCACCTGTTACAGAGTCAGAGGCCGAAGCCTCCCACCATTAGCTCTGACAAATTGAAAGCTCTAGTCATTGCCGACTCCAATACCCGCAGTATTAGACTTAAAAATAATCATCCAGCGATCATACACTGTTTACCAGGGGGCAGGGCTACCGACGTTAAGGCTAATATGAAGATGGTTCTGGCTAAAGCTAAATCTGGTGAGTGTAGAGAGTATAGAGATATTGTTATCCACGTCGGCACCAACGATGTTAGGATGAAACAGTCAGAGGTCACCAAGCGCAACATAGCTTCAGTGTGTAAATCAGCTAGAAAGATGTGTCGGCATCGAGTAATTGTCTCTGGCCCCCTCTCAGTTAGGGGGAGTGATGAGCTCTACAGCAGTCTCACAACTCAATCGCTGGTTGAAAACTGTTTTCTGCCCCTCCCAAAAGATAGAATTTGTAGATAATTGGCCCTCTTTCTGGGACTCACCCACAAACAGGACCAAGCCTGGCCTGCTGAGGAGTGACGGACTCCATCATAGCTGGAGGGGTGCTCTCATCTTATCTACGAACATAGACAGGGCTCTAACTCCTCTAGCTTCACAATGAGATAGGGTGCAGGCCAGGCAGCAGGCTGTTAGCCAGCCTGCCAGCTTAGTGGAGTCTGCCACTAGCACAGTTAGTGTAGTCAGCTCAGCTATCTCTATTGAGACTGTGTCTGTGCCTCGACCTAGGTTGGGCAAAACTAAACATGGCGGTGTTCGCCTTAGCAATCTCACTAGAATAAAGACCTCCTCCATTGCTGCCATTATTGAAAGAGATTGTGATACCTCACATCTCAAAATAGGGCTACTTAATGTTAGATCCCTCACTTCCAAGGCAGTTCTAGTCAATGAACTAATCACTGATCATAATCTTGATGTGATTGGCCTGACTGAAACATGGCTTAAGCCTGATGAATTTACTGTGTTAAATGAGGCCTCACCTCCTGGTTACACTAGTGACCATATCCCCCGCGCATCCTGCAAAGGCGGAGGTCTACACCTGTTGTATTCGGCGCACGTGACAAATAAACGTTGATTTGATTTGAAAATCTTGAGTAATTCTTGAAAGCTCAGTTGTCCACTGCCAGGACCAAGGGTCAAGGGAGACACAAGTTTTTTAATACTGTATCTCTTGACACATTGATGAAAATAGTGATGGCCTCTGGACCCTATTCCAACTAAACTACTGAAAGAGCTGCTTCCTGTGCTTGGCTATGTTGAACATAATAAACGGCTTCCTATCCACCAGATGTGATAGAGACCAAACTCACTAAAAGTGGCAGTAATAAATAAAGCCTCTCTCCAAACCTTGACCCAGAAAATATAAAAAACGAATCGGCTTTAAAAAAATAAAATATAATCTGTTGCACATCTGAAGACAAACAATGTACAACTCCATTACCCGCAGTATTAGACTTAAAAAGAATCATCCAGCGACACTCAAGTTTTTTAATCCTATATCTCTTGACACATTCATGAAAATAGTGATGGCCTCTAAACCTTAAGTTGCATACTGGACCCTATTCCAACTAAACTACTGAAAGATCTACTTCCTGTGCTTGGCCCTCCTAGGTTGAACATAATAAACGTACACAGGATGTGTACCAAACTCACTAAAAGTGAAGCCTCTCTTGAAAAAGCCAAACCTTGACCCCAAAAGTATAAAAAACTATCGGCCTATATCGAATCTCCCATTCATCTCAAACATTTTTTAAGAATCTGTTGCGCAGCAACTCACTGCCTTCCTGAAGACAAACAATGTATACGAAACGCTTCAGTCTGGTTTTAGACCCCATCATAGCACTGAGACTGCACTCGTGAAGGTGGTAAATTACCTTTTAATGACGTCAGCCCGAGGCTCTGCAACTGTCCTCGTGCTCCCAGACCTTAGTGCTGCTTTTGATACCATCGATCACCACATTCTGTTGGAGAGATTGGACCCTAATTACCCAGACAAGTTCTGGCCTGGTTTAGATCTTATCTGTCAGAAAGATATCAGTTTGTCTCTGTCAAATCAACTGTAAATTTCGGTGTTCCTCAAGGTTTAGGGACACTATTGTTTTCACTATATATTTTACCTCTTGGTGATGTCATTCGGAAACATAATGTTAACTTTCACTGCTATGCGAATGACACACAGCTGTACATTTCGATGAAACATGGTGAAGCCCTAAAATTTCCCTCCCTGGAAGCCTGTATTTCAGACATAAGGAAGTGGATGGTGGCAAATGTTCTACTTTTAAACTCTAACAAAACAGAGATGCTAGTTCTAGGTCCCAAGAAACAAAGAGATCTTCTGTTGGATCTGACAATTAATCTTGATGGTTGTACAGTCGTCTCAAATAAAACTGTGAAGGAGCTCGGCGTTACTCTGGACCCTGATCTCTCTTTTGACAAACACATCAAGACTGTTTCAAGGACAGCTTTTTTCCATCTACGTAACATTGCAAAAATTAGGAACTTTCTGTCCAAAAATGATGCAGAAAAATGAATCCATGCTTTTGTTATTTCTAGATTAGACTACTGCAATGCTCTACTTTCCGGCTACCCAGATAAAGCACTAAATAAACTTCAGTTAGTGCTAAACACGGCTGCTAGAATCTTGACTAGAACCAAAAAATGTGATCATATTACTCCAGTGCTAGCCTCTCTACACTGGCTTCCTGTTAAGGCTAGGCTGATTTCAAGGTTTTACTGCTAACCTACAAAGCATTACATGGGCTTGCCTCTACCCATCTCTCCGATTTGGTCCTCCCATACATACCTTACACGTACGCTACAGTCAAAAGACTCAGGCCTCCTTTCTGTCCCTAGAATTTCTAAGCAAACATCTGGAGGCAGGGCTTTTTCCTATAGAGCTCCATTTTTATGGAATGGTCTGCCTATCCATGTGAGAGACGCAGACTCGGTCTCAACCTTTAAGTCTTTATTGAATCTCTTCAGTAGGTCCTATGATTGAGTGTAGTCTGGCCCAGGAGTGTGAAGGTGAACGGAAAGGCACTGGAGCAACGAACCACCCTTGCTGTCTCTGCCTGGCCGGTTCCCCTCCACTGATCCTATTACGGGGGCTGAGTCATTGGCTTACTGGTGCTCTTCCATGCCGTCCCTGGGAGGGGTGCGTCACTTGAGTGGGTTGAGACACTAACGTGATCTTCCTGTCCGGTTTTATCCCCCCCCTTTGGGCTCGTGCGGTGGAGGAGATCTTTGTGGGCTATACTCAGCCTTGTCTCAGGGTAGTAAGTTGGTGGTCTGTTGATATCCCTCTAGTGGTGCTTTGGCAAAGTGGGTGGGGTTACATCCTGCCTGGTTGGCCCTGTCCGGGGATATTGTCGGATGCCCCCCCATCTCAGCCTCCAGTATTTATGCTGCAATAGACTATGTGCCAGGGGGGCTGGGGTCAGTCTGTCTTATCTGGTGTCCTATGTGAATTTAAGTATGCTCCCTATAATTCTCTCTCTCTCCCTGTCCCTCCCTTCCCGGAGGACCTGAGCCCTAGGACCATGCCTCAGGACTACCTGGCCTGATGACTCCTGGCTGTCCCCAGTCCAGCTGGCCGTGCTGCTGCTCCAGTTTCAACTGTTCTGCCTGTGGCTATGGAACCCTGACCTGTTCACCAGACATGCTACCTGTCCTAGACCTGCTGTTTTCAACTCTCTGGAGACAGCCGGAGCGGTAGAGATACTCTGAATTCTCGGCTATGAAAAGCCAACTGACATTAACTCCTGAGGTGCTGACCTGTTGCACCCTCTACAACCACTGTGATTATTATTATTATCTGACCCTGCTGGTCATCTATGAACGTTTGAACATCTTGGCCATGTTCTGTTATAATCTCCACTCGGCACAGCCAGAAGAGGACTGGCCACCCCTCACAGCCTGGTTCCTCTCTAGGTTTCTTCCTAGGTTCTGGCCTTTCTAGGGAGTTTTTCCTAGCCACTGTGCTTCTACATCTGCATAGCTTGCTGTTTGAAGATTTAGGCTGGGTTTCTGTACAGCACTTCGTGACATCTGCTAATGTAATACATTTGAGTAGAGTAGAGAGAGAGAGAGTGGGAGAAGAAAAGGGATTGAGCAAGGTAGGGAGGGAGGTAATAACTAGCTCTTCTCAAGGAAAGTGGTGGCAGCGAGAACAGAGGGGGATGAAACTCAATCTGCTAGATGAAAAAGGAGGATGAGGGAGAGGAGTGGCTGACAAAGATGGAGAGGGAGAGAGATGGGAAAAGAAGAAGAGCGAGAGAGAGAAAGAGAGAGAGAAAGAAAGGAAGAAGAAGTGTTTTGGAGGAGTTTAAAAATATAGGCCAGGACCTTTGTAGACACGTCAGGTAGTTCTGTGTCTCTCTCTCTCAACAGCTATAACTTGAATGGTATAACGGCTGTTAACTCAGTGTGTATGAAGCTAAAGCTGGAATCCTTAATTGGTGAAACTGCCATGACCTTTAAACAACAAACACCATTCTTTATTTTACTAGGTAAGTCAGTTAAGAACAAATTCTTGTTTTCAATGACAGCCTAGGAACAGTGGGTTAACTGTATGTTCAGGGGTAGAACAACAGATTTCTACCATGTCAGCTCAGGGATTTGAACCTGCAACCTTTCGGTTACTAGTCCAACACTCTGACCACTAGGCCACCCTGTCCGTCTTTTCGGACATCATTGCACCTGCAATAGAACAGCAGAATATCCCAAAGCTCTGTGATGTGTTGCTCCATACTGTGTTGACTATACTGTGTTGCTCCATACTGTGTTGCTCCATACTGTGTTGCTCCATACTGTGTTGACTATACTGTGTTGCTCCATACTGTGTTGCTCCATACTGTGTTGACTATACTGTGTTGCTCCATACTGTGTTGCTCCATACTGTGTTGACTATACTGTGTTGCTCCATACTGTGTTGCTCCATACTGTGTTGCGCCATACTGTGTTGCTCCATACTGTGTTGCTCCATACTGTGTTGCTCCATACCGTGTTGCTCCATACCGTGTTGCTCCATACCGTGTTGCTCCATACCGTGTTGCTCCATACCGTGTTGCTCCATACCGTGTTGACTATACTGTGTTGACTATGTGTTGACTATACCGTGTTGCTCTGTACTGTGTTGACTATATTGTGTTGACTATGATGTGTTGACTATACCGTGTTGCTCTGTACTGTACTACTACATACTGTGTTGCTCCATACTGTGTTGACTATACTGTGTTGACTATGATGTTTTGACTATACCGTGTTGCTCTGTACTGTGTTGACTATATTGTGTTGAATATGATGTGTTGACTATACCGTGTTGCTCTGTACTGTGTTGTCTATATTGTGTTGACTATACCGTGTTGCTCCATACTGTGATGCTCCATACCGTGTTTCTCTATACTGTGTTGCTCAATACCGTGTTGCTCCATATCGTGCTGCTCTATACTGTATTGCTCCATACAGTGTTGCTCCATACTGTGTTGCTCCATACCGTGTTGCTCCATACTGTGTTTCTCTATACCGTGTTGCTCAATATCGTGCTGCTCCATACCGTGCTGCTCTATACCCTGTTGCTCCATACCGTGTTGCTCCATACCATGTTGCTCTATCCCGTGTTGATCTATAATGTGTTGCTCCATACTGTGTTGCTCCATACTGAATTGCTCCAAACTGTGTTGCTCCATATTGTGTTGCTCCATCATGCGTTGCTCCGTACTGAGTTGCTCCGTACTGCGTTGCTCTATGATGCGTTGCTCTGTACTGCGTTGCTCCTGGACTGCGTTGCTCTGTACTGCGTTGCTCTGTACTGCGTTGCTCTGTACTGCGTTGCTCTGTACGGCGTTGCTCTGTACTGCGTTGCTCTGTACTGAGTTGCTCTGGACTGAGTTGCTCTGGACTGAGTTGCTCTGTACTGCGTTGCTCTATGATGCGTTGCTCTGTACTGCGTTGCTCTGTACTGCGTTGCTCTGTACTGCGTTGCTCTGTACTGCGTTGCTCTGGACTGCGTTGCTCTGGACTGCGTTGCTCTGTACTGAGTTGCTCTGGACTGCGTTGCTCTGTACTGCGTTGCTCTATGATGCGTTGCTCTGTACTGAGTTGCTCTGTACTGCGTTGCTCTATGATGCGTTGCTCTGTACTGCGTTGCTCTGTACTGAGTTGCTCTGTACTGCGTTGCTCTGTACTGCGTTGCTCTGTACTGCGTTGCTCTGGACTGAGTTGCTCTGTACTGCGTTGCTCTGTACTGCGTTGCTCTGTACTGCGTTGCTCTGGACTGAGTTGCTCTGGACTGAGTTGCTCTGGACTGAGTTGCTCTGTACTGCGTTGCTCTAGTCACACAGGGAAACATCACCCTTTACTGACGTTTACTTTTCCCTGTCCCAAGCAATGTAAACATGTTTCCCAAGCAATGTAAACATGTTTCCCCAAGCAATGTAAACATGTTTTCCCAAGCAATGTAAACATGTTTCCCAAGCAATGTAAACATGTTTCCCAAGCAATGTAACATGTTTCCCAAGCAATGTAAACATGTTTTCCCAAGCAATGTAAACATGTTTCCCAAGCAATGTAAACATGTTTCCCAAGCAATGTAAACATGTTTCCCAAGCAATGTAAACATGTTTCCCAAGCAATGTAAACATGTTTCCCAAGCAATGTAAACATGTTTCCCATGCCAGAAAGAGAAAAGAGGAGAGAGGGAGAGAACTGATGAAGTCAGTGTTGGCCAGACCAAATTAAACCCAGCAGTAACCTCTGTAGTTGCTAGATGAGACTCTGTGGGGGATCCAACACCATCAGCCCAGAGCATTGGAGCAGACAAGTTGTTAGTGACCAGGACACTTCCCCTGAAAGACATCAGGCAACAACCACCGCTATTTATGACAACTTGTCCACCAGCCCCTCCCAGTTTCTCTCCTGAAAGTCTGTCTCCAACAACACCTCTAAGAACACCATCCTTACTCTATCCCACAGTACTCCCCCAGGAAGAGTAGGAGATCCTTACTCTACCCCACAGTACTCCCCCAGGAAGACTAGGAGATCCTGCTCTGACCCACAGTACTCCCCCAGGAAGAGTAGGAGATCCTGCTCTCACCCCCTGAGCTGACAAGGTAAAAATCTGTCATTCTACCCCTGAACAAGGCGAGAGAGAGAGAGCCTCTGAGTGAGTGGCCATATATGACCATATTAGAGACACATAATTCCCTCAAATTACACAGACCCACAAAGAATTAGAAAACAAACCCAATTTTGATAAAATACCACAGTGTTCCATCACAGCAGCAAGATGTGTGACCTGTTGCCACAAGAAAAGGGCAACCAGTGAAGAACAAACACCATTGTAAATACAACCCATATTGATGTTGATTTATTTTCCCTTTGGTACACATCATTACAACACGGTATATACATACATAATATGACATTTGAAATGTCTTTTTTTTTTTTTCTTTTGTGAATGTAATGTTGACTGTAAAATTGTTTTGTTTATGATCTACTTCACTTGCTTTGGCAACGTTAACATATGTTTCCCAAGCCAATGAAGCTCTTAAATGGAAATTGAATTGAGCGAGAGGGTCCCATGACAGAACTTGCTGCTGATAGACCCAGTCGTCGGTATTAGATAGAAGTCGCGGCCCTGCCTGCTGTTGGGAAAACAACCCGTGGTTACCTTTGGCTCGCAGCAAAAACTTTATTAACAAGAAAATTGCATTTGAAACAGGTGTCTGCTTGTTTTAGCCAAATACAAAACTGCATTTAAGAAAAGTACAACATGTCTATTAAGTATTTTTCAACATTGCTTCCGAGCATTTTTACTACTTAAATAAACGTACGGTTTCCTTCATGCCCCTTTTCATAATGGTGCCAAAAGCCATGTGAGTGCTAGCTTGCTACTGAGTGAGTGCTAGCTTGCTACTGAGTGAGTGCCAGCTTGCTACTGAGTGAGTGCCAGCTTGCTACTGAGTGAGTGCCAGCTTGCTACTGAGTGAGTGCCAGCTTGCTACTGAGTGAGTGCTAGCTTGCTACTGAGTGAGTGCCAGCTTGCTACTGAGTGAGTGCTAGCTTGCTACTGAGTGAGTGCTAGCTTGCTACTGAGTGAGTGCTAGCTTGCTACTGAGTGAGTGCCAGCTAGCTACTGAGTGAGTGCTAGCTTGCTACTGAGTGAGTGCTAGCTAGCTGCTGAGTGAGTGCTGGCTTGCTGCTGAGTGAGTGCTGGCTGGCTGCTGGTGAGTGCTGGCTTGCTACTGAGTGAGTGCCAGCTTGCTACTGAGTGAGTGCTAGCTAGCTACTGAGTGAGTGCTAGCTTGCTACTGAGTGAGTGCTAGCTAGCTACTGAGTGAGTGCTAGCTTGCTACTGAGTGAGTGCCAGCTTGCTACTGAGTGAGTGCTAGCTAGCTACTGAGTGAGTGCTAGCTAGCTACTGAGTGAGTGCTAGCTTGCTACTGAGTGAAGTCTAGCTAGCTACTGAGTGAGTGCCAGCTTGCTACTGAGTGAGTGCCAGCTTGCTACTGAGTGAGTGCCAGCTTGCTACTGAGTGAGTGCTAGCTTGCTAGCTACTGAGTGAGTGCTAGCTAGCTACTGAGTGAGTGCTAGCTAGCTACTGAGTGAGTGATAGCTAGCTACTGAGTGAGTGCCAGCTAGCTACTGAGTGAGTGCTAGCTTGCTACTGAGTGAGTGCCAGCTTGCTACTGAGTGAGTGCCAGCTAACTACTGAGTGAGTGCCAGCTTGCTACTGAGTGAGTGCCAGCTTGCTACTGAGTGAGTGCCAGCTAACTACTGAGTGAGTGCCAGCTTGCTACTGAGTGAGTGCCAGCTAGCTACTGAGTGAGTGCTAACTAGCTACTGAGTGAGTGCCAGCTAGCTACTGAGTGAGTGCCAGCTAGCTACTGAGTGAGTAGCTACAGCTACAGGTAGGTCCCCACATTCACCACTCTCAAACGCAGAATAGCCTGAAGACACAAATCTCCTTCTCGCTCTATTTCTCTACGCAGAAGCATTGCGAGCCTTCAAAAAGTATTCACACCTCTTGAGTTTTTCCACATGTTGTTGTTATACAACGTGGGATTAAAAAGCTCATTTTTCCTGCTGTATTTATTTAGGCTTCCCATAACAATGGAGTTAAATAATTACTGACGCAAGATATTTCAGCTTTTCATTTTTTAAATTAATTAGTAACACAATTAATAATCTTAAAACATGAATCAATAAAAAATTCAGGCTGTAACACAACAAAATTTGGAAAAAAAAGTCAAGGGGTGTGAATTCCTCTCTGAAGGCTCTGTAGGGAATAGGGTGCCATTTGGGATGCTATTCATTAACGTTTGAATCAGTCCAGAGGGGCCCATTGGGCTCTGGTCAAAAAGGAGTGCACTATATTTTTATTTTATTTATTTATTTAACTAGGCAAGTCAGTTAAGAACAAATTATTATTTACAATGACGGCCTACTCCGGCCACCCTCGGACAACGCTGGGCCAATTGTGCGCCGCCCTATGGGACTCCCGATCACGGCCGGTTGTGGATTTGGGTGCCATTTGGAATGCTGCCTAAAACTCAAACACTTCAACCTACAACACCTCACAACACTTCACTCTACAACACTTCACAAAGCTATTAATGCGTCCCAAATGGCACCCTATTCCTTACAGAGTACACTACTTTTGACCAGATAACTGCTTACTGTACTCTATACTGCAGTACGACACAGTGAGAAACTGTAATCAGAGAGGGGGTTGAGGGATGGCCGGCTATATGACACACACTGTCTTCAACATCAGAGAGAGTCATCCATCAAGCTCTGCTCAGGAGATCTACCCTGAATCTCTCTTTCTCTCTCTCTCTCTCTCTCTCTCTCTCTCTCTCTCTCTCTCTCTCTCTCTCTCTCTCTCTCTCTCTCTCTCTCTCTCTCTCTCTCTCTCTCTCTCTCTCTCTCTCTCTCTCTCTCTCTCTCCAATTCAATGGGCTTTATTGGCATGGGAAACATATGTTGACGTTGCCAAAGCAAGTGAAGTAGATAATAAACAAAAGTGAAATAAACAATAAAGTATAAAGTACAAAAGGGAAAATAAATAAACACAAATATGTGTTGTATTTACAATGGTGTTTGTTCTTCACTGGTTGCCCTTTTCTTGTGACAACAGGTCACACATCTTGCTGCTGTGATGGCACACTGTGGTATTTCAACCAGTAGATATGGGAGTTTATCAAATTACGGTTTGTTCTCTAATTCTTTGTGGGTCTGTGTAATCTGAGGGAAATATGTGTCTCTAATACGGTCATACATTTGGCAGGAGGTCAGGGAGTGCAGCTCAGTTTCCACCTCATTTTGTGGGCAGTGTGCACATAGCCTGTCATCTCTTGAGAGCCAGGTCTGCCTACGGAGGCCTTTCTCAATAGCAAGGCTATGCTCACTGGGTCTGTACATAGCCAAAGCTTTCCTTAAGTTTGGGTCAGTCACAGTGGTCAGGTATTCTGCCACTGTGTACTGTCTGTTTAGGGCCAAATAGCATTCTAGTTTGCTCTGTTTTTTTGTTAATTCTTTCCAATGTGTCAAGTAATTATCTTTTTGTTTTCTCATGATTTGGTTGGATCTCATTGTGTTGCTGTCCTGGGGCTCTGTGGGGTGTGTTTGTGTTTGTGAACAGAGCCCCAGGACCAGCTTGCTTAGGGGACTCTTCTCCAGGTTCATCAATCAAATAGATTTATAAAGCCCTTCTGTCACGGTGGAGGAGTTTCTGGTCGCCGTAGGAGAGAAGGATATGAGAATGTTGCTCATGCGTCACGGATGAATAAAGCGGGGGTGTTTTTTCTTAAAGAAGAGCGTCTTGTTGAACCGTATGGTTGAGCATGGCATACTTCTTAAAGGAATGTTTATTCAAGTCACGCCGCTTTTGTCTCCGTCTACAAGGGTAACGATTTTGAATCAGTCAAATTGGCAGATTTTTTTTGACGTTGATAAGTTTGTGAGGTCAGCTTTGATGTTACAGAAGACTGTGGTCATAGGGTGTTTTCTTTCTCTTTGGTTTCTCTGTGGTTTCTTCTGCTTTTCCTTTCTCTTTTCTATATGGAGGTACTAAGGGGAGGTTCTCTCAATATTACTGGGGGAAGGGACAGGAATGAGAGGGCTTGGGTATTAGAAGTAATGAAACAGAAAAGGCTTCATGTAGTTTTTCTACAGGAGACACATAGTGATGAGGCTAATGAGGTTGACTGGGGGTATGTGGTGGGAGGGGCAGCATATACTCAGTCATGGTACTAATTTCAGTGCCGGGGTGGCAATCTGGTTTTCCTCAGGCTTAGGTGTGACTGTGGTATCTACGTACAGAGATTGTCAAGGGTCGGGTTTTATTGGTCAAGGTGGATGTTATGTTTTTTTTTTTTTTTTATGTTTTTTTTGTGTGTTTCTGCTCCTAATGAGGGCACAGAGCGTATTGCTATATTTGATAATATAAAGGAAACCTTAAGACAGTGTGACCAAGAGGGGTGTCTGGTTTTAGGGGGGGACTGGAACTGTACAGTGGATTTTACTGTTGATCGCACTGCTGAAGAACCTCCCCTGCGGTCAGCAACTTGTCTGTCTGGTCTATTAACTGAGTTGGAGCTTTCTGATGTGTGGAGAGTAAGGAATGCTAAAGTTAGGCAGTACACCTGGCTCAAAGTTAATGAAGGTCATGTCAGTGCAGCAAGGCTAGACAGGTTATATGTATCTGAGCAATATTGTAGTAGGGTTGGAAGGTGTGACATTACTCCTGTGGTGTTTCTCTGATCACCATATTGTTACTGTTGATATTCACTTGTCCTGTCCACGAAGGTCATCACCTTATTGGTATTTTAATGTTAAGTTGTTACATGATGTCATGTTTTGTGAAAGGTTTTTGTTGTTTTGGGAAAAATTTACAGGGTTACAAAAACTGAATTTTGATTCCTTGAGACAATGGTGGGAGGTTGGGAAGGCACAAATACGAGTGTTTTTGTCAACAGTATACTGCTCTGTCTCGTAATTGAAGTTAAAGAGACTATCAGGGCCCTTGAACAGGACATCAAATCTATTGAATTGAAGTTGCTCACTCAGAATGAACCCGGGACTAGTCATGAACTTACAGGACAAGAGACATGAACTGAAGTCGTTTCTACACGAAAGAGTGAAGGGTGCTTTGATTAGGTCTCGTTTTGCTACCCTCGAGGATATGGATGCTCCTAGTGTGTTTTTTTTAACCAAGACAGTCGACATTGCCATGCAAACAGGAAGGTGACCACGGAAGGTGACCACGGATGACAGTGAAATACGCCAACATGCTGTGGATTTCTACTCTGCCCTCTATAAGGCGGAGGATTGTGATTCTCTGTGTACTGAACAGTTGTTACACGGTCTTCCTCAGTTGGGTCCTGAGCAGAGAGTTGCTTTGGACTCTGACATTACTCTGCAGGAGCTGTCCACAGCAGTTATGCAGCTCTCAACAGGCCGAAGCCCCTGGCATCGATGGTTTACCATCTGAGTTCTACAAGCACTTTTGGCGGCCTATTGGGGAGGATTTTATGAAGTGGTGTGTGAATCCTTTCATGAGGGTTCTCTTCCTGTATCCTGTCAACGTGCGGTGCTTTCATTGTTGCCAAAAAAGGGGGATTTGTCTCTCATATAAAATTGCCGACCTGTTGCTTTGCTGTGCGCAGAATATAAAATTGTATCTAAATGTCTCTCAAACAGGTTGAACGAGTATCTGGGATTGTTGGTCCACAAGGACCAGTCTTACTGTGTACCTGATCGCTCTATTGTCTGATGTGAATGTGGGTTTACTTTCTTTGGATCAGGAGAAGGCTTTTGATCGAGTGGACCACCAGTACTTGTTCAAAACAATGAAAGCCTTTGGGTTTGGGGATGTGTTTTTTTGTCTTGGATGAGTTTACTGTATGCTGGGGCCTCGTGTATGGTGAAGGTGGGGGGGTGGTTTGAGTTGCCCCATCCCTGTCCAAAGGGGCATCAGGCAGGGATGCCCAATTTCAGGGCAGTTATATAGTCTGGCAATTGAGCCAATGCTTTGTTTTTTAAGAGCGAGGCTACCTGGTTCTCTGTGCCAGGTGTAGTGAAGGGTCCCATGATAGCACTGTCTGCGTATGCAGATGACGTGACAGTTTTTATTACAGGGGGAGTGAGGATGTTAAGGTTCTCTCAAACGCTTTAAAGGTGTATGAGGGGGCCTCCTCGGCCAGAGTCAATTGGGAAAAGAGTGAAGCGCTGTGGGCAGGTCAGCTTCAGACGGGGTCCGCTCCACAGTTACCTGGGGGGCTTCAGTGGGGCAGAGAAGGGATGAAGACTTTGGGGGGTTTTCTAGGCTCTGATGTCTTTCAGAAAAAGAACTGGGAGGGTGTAGAGGAGAAAGTGTGTGCCAGACTGTCAAGGTGGAAATGGGTGCTACCTCAGCTGTCTTATAGGGGAAGGGTGCTGGTAGCTAACAATCTTGCTGCCTCTACCCTGTGGCACAGACTAATGATACTGCACCCACCGGGGGGGGTCTGATACAAGAGCTTCAGAGGACCCTTGTCAATTTCTTCTGGTCTGGACAACACTGGATCAAAGCTGCAGCCCTGTACCTGCCACTGCATGAGGGTGGGCAAGGCCTGGTGGACATTTCTTCCAGGATCATGGCTTTCTGGCTTCAAGCAGCCCAGAGACTGTTGTACTGTGACGGTTCTAGCTGGGTCGACACAGCCTACACATTGATGAGGAGAGCAGGCTGTTTGGGCTTAGACAAGCACCTTTTCCTCTTAAAGCTGGAGGGGGTGAGTTGTCCGGGGATCCGATCATCTCGCCTACTGAGGAAGGTCGTTGCTGAGGTCTGTGATTTCTTGCCAGTACTTCATTGGCAGCATGTGACGGATACTTCCAATTCTGATCGGTGGAAGGAGGGTCTGGATTACGTGTTCCCTGCACTGATTGTTAGTGCTGCGGCGGGGGCATTCGAGGAAGACGTGGGGACGCTGCTTTCCTTCGATACCCCGGAGCTGGGGGAGTTCAAGGAGGTGGGAAAGAAGACCATGTACAGAATATGTGTAAAAGTGTCCCATGCCTCTTCCCTGGAAGGGGTAAAATCAACGAGGTGGGCAGGTGTGTTTGGTCCAGGTGCATACCCAAAAGGCTGTTGGAGGTCTTTATACAAACTGCCTATTGAAAAGAGGACAGCTGACCTCCAATGGAGGATAATACATGGAGCCATAGCCACCGATATGCATCTGGTACACCTGGACCCGACAGTTGGGGAAGGGGTGTCCATTCTGTGCTGAGTCTGAATCTCTGGCACATCTGTTTTTACAGTGTCCCAGGTTGGTCGGGATGATTGACCTGATCACTACTTGGGTTCTCAGCTTTGGGAGAGGTTTTCTCTTCCCAACTGTTTATATTTGGGCTAAAGTACAGGTTTAGTCGAAGGGGTGTGTTTACGTTGCTTAATTCTGTGTTGGGGGCAGCTAAATTAGCGATATGGAAGACCCGAAAGAACAGTATTCGGGGACAGGGGTCTGTGGATGTGGTGGGAATGCTGGAGGGAATGTTGGCAGCGAGACTGAGGGTTGAGTTTGCCTATTATAAACTTGTTAGTAATATTGATTTGTTTATGAGTATATGGGGAATTCAGAAGCTGTTGTGTGTAGTTACTGTGGAGGAGGATTTGGAGTGTTTATTGTGTTGTGGGCTCCCAGACCCAATAAAGATTATTTAAAACTCTCTGTCTCTGTCTCTGTCTCTGTCTCTGTCTCTCTCTCTCTCTCTCTCTCTCTCTCTCTCTCTCTCTCTCTCTCTCTCTCTCTCTCTCTCTCTCTCTCTCTCTCTCTCTCTCTCTCTCTCTCTCTCTCAACGCTGACTGAGTGGATGAAAGTTGTGTCAGCATTATACTGTAAGGGCTAGATAGTAGACTTATACTTGATGCCCCATACTCATAAAATTCCAAAAGGTTGAGTCGACTTTCACAACTTGGTCCAAAGGTTGCAACTTCAGTGCTTAAGAAATTCTATGCAATTAATAACTTGTGAAAGAATGGATCCATGCTGTTGGTAATCTATGGGGAGATGCTATAGACAAATGGAGCAATACAGAGGGAGATTACACAGACACAATCTGGTGGTAATCTATGGGGAGATTCTACAGACAAATGGAGCTATACGGAGGGAGATTACACAGACCCAATCTGGTGGTGATCTATGGGGAGATTCTACAGACAAATGGAGCTATACGGAGGGAGATTACACAGACCCAATCTGGTGGTGATCTATGGGGAGATTCTGCAGGCAAATGGAGCTAAATAATAGCTGGGTCATTGTTCTCTTCTCTGCATGAAGTACAAGATCATCAATCACCACTAAACGACTGAGTAATATAGAGGGAGAGGTGGGGGGAGAGGGAGAGAGAAGAGGAAGAGAGATGAGGGAGAAAGAAGAGGAGAGAGAGAAGAGGGAGCGAGGGAGGGAAAGAGAGAGAGAAAGGGGGAGTGAGGGAGAGGGAGAGAGGAAGAGAGAGGGAAAGAGAGAGAGAGAGAGAGAGAGAGAGAGAGAGAGAGAGAGAGAGAGAGAGAGAGAGAGAGAGAGAGAGTGAGGGAGAGGGAGAGAGGATGAGAGAGGGAAAGAGAGAGATGGGCATTGAGAGAAAGAGATAGAGAGAAAGAGAGCGTGAGACAGGTCTTGTTCATATAGTGCTTTGATCAGCTCTGTTCTCCTCCAAGGAGTTAAAGTCATTCATCTGTGTTGCCGTCGAGCCCACTGTATCTACGGTATCTCCCATTTATCACAGGTTCACTTTTATATGCTCCTCTACACAGCTCAGTCTCTTCTCTCTCACTCTCTTTTAGGGCCCAGAGTTAGCAAGGAGCCCAAGGCTAAGCTTACAGACATGAAAAGCGTGAAAACATGAATAGCGTGAAATTTCTATTCTGCTCATGACACTCCATATAATGCCCCTCCCCCACTTATGAAAATGTATGAGTTCACCAGCGATTCCCAAACTAGAAAATGTATGAGTTCACCAGCGATTCCCAAACTAGAAAATGTATGAGTTCACCAGCGATTCCCAAACCAGAAAATGTATGAGTTCACCAGCGATTCCCAAACTAGAAAATATATGAGCTCACCAGCGATTCCCAAACTAGAAAATGTATGAGCTCACCACCAGCGACTCCCAAACTAGAAAATGTATGAGTTCACCAGCGATTCCCAACCTAGAAAATGTATGAGCTCACCAGCGACTCCCAAACTAGAAAATGTATGAGTTCACCAGCGATTCCCAACCTAGAAAATGTATGAGTTCACCAGCGACTCCCAACCTAGAAAATGTATGAGCTCACCAGCGACTCCCAAACTAGAAAATGTATGAGCTCACCAGCGATTCCCAAACTAGAAAATGTATGAGTTCACCAGCGATTCCCAAACCAGAAAAGGTCAAAAGGCACTGAGCGAGAGATTACCCAGTCCAGGGAACGCTTATCGAGGAGAGGGAGAGAGAATGCTCTCCCCTTCACTCATAATTGCTTTTCCGGCCCACGCAGCAAGAGAGAGCGGGTGCGAGGGGAGAGAGAGAGAGAGCGGGCCCAGAGTTAGCAAGGAGCCCAGAGTTAGCAAGGAGCACAAGGCTAAGCTTACAGACATGAAAAGCGTGAAAACATGAAAAGCGTGAAATTTCTATTCTGCTCACGACACTCCATATAATGCCCCTCCCCCACTTATATTTGTGTTGAAAATGTATGAGTTCACCAGCGATTCCCAACCTAGAAAATGTATGAGCTCACCAGCGATTCCCAAACTAGAAAATGTATGAGTTCACCAGCGATTCCCAAACTAGAAAATGTATGAGTTCACCAGAGATTCCCAAAGCAGAAAATGTATGAGTTCACCAGCGATTCCCAACCTAGAAAATGTATGAGCTCACCAGCGATTCCCAAACTAGAAAATGTATGAGTTCACCAGCGATTCCCAAACTAGAAAATGTATGAGCTCACCAGCGACTCCCAAACTAGAAAATGTATGAGTTCACCAGCGATTCCCAACCTAGAAAATGTATGAGCTCACCAGCGACTCCCAAACTAGAAAATGTATGAGTTCACCAGCGATTCCCAAACTAGAAAATGTATGAGTTCACCAGCGATTCCCAACCTAGAAAATGTATGAGTTCACCAGCGATTCCCAAACTAGAAAATGTATGAGCTCACCAGCGACTCCCAAACTAGAAAATGTATGAGTTCACCAGCGATTCCCAAACTAGAAAATGTATGAGTTCACCAGCGATTCCCAACCTAGAAAATGTATGAGTTCACCAGCGATTCCCAAACTAGAAAATGTATGAGTTCACCAGAGATTCCCAAAGCAGAAAATGTATGAGTTCACCAGCGATTCCCAACCTAGAAAATGTATGAGCTCACCAGCGATTCCCAAACTAGAAAATGTATGAGTTCACCAGCGATTCCCAACCTAGAAAATGTATGAGCTCACCAGCGACTCCCAAACTAGAAAATGTATGAGTTCACCAGCGATTCCCAACCTAGAAAATGTATGAGCTCACCAGCGATTCCCAAACTAGAAAATGTATGAGTTCACCAGCGATTCCCAAACTAGAAAATGTATGAGTTCACCAGCGATTCCCAAACTCGAAAAGGCCAAAAGGCACTGAGCGAGAGATTACCCAGTCCAGGGAACGCTTATCGAGGAGAGGGAGAGAGAATGCTCTCCCCTTGACTCATAATTGCTTTTCCGGCCCACGCAGCAAGAGAGAGCGGGTGCGAGGGGAGAGAGAGAGAGAGCGAAAGACATAGAGAGACAAATCTCAGTAAGACAAAAATAATTGGGTTCCAAAAAAGGTGCAGTCGCCAGGACCACAAATAGAAATTCCATGTGCTTTATAAAGGGTGACATGTTGTGCTGCAGGATGGCATAGTCTCTAAAGTGATGTCATGTTAGTCACAGTACACCTCATCTCATTCTCAGACACTTCTGCCCAAAATGCACGTAAAGTCAAACTTTAGTTAGGGTAAAGGTTTAAAATCTAATTTAAAGAAGATAAATTGTAGAAATGGGCAGGGTTTAGCCACATTAATTACTAATTGACGGTGTTAAGTAGTGACGATGACAAATACTTTCACTCAGAAAGGTCACTCCTATACAATTCTACGGCCACTCCCACTAAGGCCAACTCTGATTGGTTGACATCCCAGGCTTATATGTGCTGTGTGTCCAATAGCCTGGAGACGACGTTACATCAAGAAACACCTTGATGAAAGCCCCCAACCTATAGAAACACCTTGATGAAAGCCCCCAACCTAAAGAAACACTAACCTTGATGAAAGCCCCCAACCTAAAGAAACACTGACCTTGATGAAAGCCCCCAACCTAAAGAAACGCTGACCTTGATGAAAGCCCCCAACCTAAAGAAACACTAACCTTGATGAAAGACCCCAACCTAAAGAAACACTGACCTTGATGAAAGCCCCCAACCTAAAGAAACACTAACCTTGATGAAAGCCCCCAACCTAAAGAAACACTAACCTTGATGAAAGCCCCAAACCTAAAGAAACACTAAGCTTGATGAAAGCCCCCAACCTAAAGAAACACTAACCTTGATGAAAGCCCCCAACCTAAAGAAACACTAACCTTGATGAAAGCCCCAACCTAAAGAAACACTGACCTTGATGAAAGCCCCCAACCTAAAGAAACTCTGACCTTGATGAAAGCCCCCAACCTAAAGAAACACTAACCTTGATGAAAGACCCCAACCTAAAGAAACACTGACCTTGATGAAAGCCCCCAACCTAAAGAAACACTAACCTTGATGAAAGCCCCAAACCTAAAGAAACACTAAGCTTGATGAAAGCCCCCAACCTAAAGAAACACTAACCTTGATGAAAGCCCCCAACCTAAAGAAACACTAACCTTGATGAAAGCCCCCAACCTAAAGAAACACTGACCTTGATGAAAGCCCCCAATCTAAAGAAACGCTGACCTTGATGAAAGCCCCCAACCTAAAGAAACACTAACCTTGATGAAAGACCCCAACCTAAAGAAACACTGACCTTGATGAAAGCCCCCAACCTAAAGAAACACTAACCTTGATGAAAGCCCCCAACCTAAAGAAACACTAACCTTGATGAAAGCCCCCAACCTAAAGAAACACTAACCTTGATGAAAGCCCCCAACCTAAAGAAACGCTGACCTTGATGAAAGCCCCCAACCTAAAGAAACACTAACCTTGATGAAAGACCCCAACCTAAAGAAACACTGACCTTGATGAAAGCCCCCAACCTAAAGAAACACTAACCTTGATGAAAGCCCCCAACCTAAAGAAACACTAACCTTGATGAAAGCCCCAAACCTAAAGAAACACTAAGCTTGATGAAAGCCCCCAACCTAAAGAAACACTAACCTTGATGAAAGCCCCCAACCTAAAGAAACACTAACCTTGATGAAAGCCCCCAACCTAAAGAAACACTAACCTTGATGAAAGCCCCCAACCTAAAGATACACTAACCTTGATGAAAGCCCCCAACCTAAAGAAACACTGACCTTGATGAAAGCCCCCAACCTAAAGAAACACGAACCTTGATGAAAGCCCCCAACCTAAAGAAACACTAACCTTGATGAAAGCCCCCAACCTAAAGAAACACTGACCTTGATGAAAGCCCCCAACCTAAAGAAACACGAACCTTGATGAAAGCCCCCAACCTAAAGAAACACTAACCTCAATGAAAGCCCCCAACCCAAAGACCCAGTCAGGTCTTTAACAGAACAATATAACGAGCCGTACCGCACGGCGCTGGACCCAGTCAGGTCTTTAACAGAACAATATAACGATCCGTACCGCACTGCGCTGGACCCAGTCAGGTCTTTAACAGAACAATATAACGAGCCGTACCGCACGGCGCTGGACCCAGTCAGGTCTTTAACAGAACAACATAACGAGCCGTACCGCACGGCGCTGGACCCAGTCAGGTCTTTAACAGAACAACATAACGAGCCGTACCGCACGGCGCTGGACCCAGTCAGGTCTTTAACAGAACAACATAACGAGCCGTACCGCACGGCGCTGGACCCAGTCAGGTCTTTAACAGAACAATATAACGAGCCGCATCGCACGGGCGCTGGACCCAGTCAGGTCTTTAACAGAACAATATAACGAGCCGTACCGCACGGCGCTGGACCCAGTCAGGTCTTTAACAGAACAATATAACGAGCCGTACCGCACGGCGCTGGACCCAGTCAGGTTTCCACTCCCCCCGCTGAAATACCAGCCACAAAATGTTCGCACCATTGTAATAGGTTGTAATCAAGCCTTGGTCTCCATGGGAACAGAAGAGGAATACCTGGTGTGGTGGTCTCAGCTTGGATCTGACACATACACACACACACACACACACACACACACACACACACACACATACAAACACACACATACACACACACAAACAACAGATTTGCAGGTCCATCAACCCATGTAAATACCTCTCTCACCCTCCAGTAACCTGTGGATCATGACAGAACCTTCACACACCAACAGAACGTTATATATACCTATTCATTGACCCATTATGTAATGTCCTGGAATAGTTTGTTTGAAGTGAGACACCTTCGGTCATTCATAAGGCATCCGTAAAGACACTATGTCGCAGGACGCTACACTTACTACAGTCAGACACCTTTGTTCATTCATAACACATTCATAAATGCCTAATGACGTAAACACAAATGCATTAACACTTTAGTGAATTATCACTCACAACTAAAACAAATAAACATTAAAGACATGTTTAAACCATACAAATACACAACATTTCCAAAAGTCCAGCAATGTAATTACATAAAACATTACACAGGACTGTGAATAGTGTAGCTGGTCCCTGAGCTGGCGGGCGAATGCATGTCTTGTCTCTTTTCCTGCTGGAGGTACTGCATGTTGGTTCCAACCTTGAAAGTTACAACCAAGAAAGTTATCAGGTCTGTTAGGAAATGCCTTTGTCACACCATCTGCCCCCAAACTCTAAATGGGAAGATAGGAAACTCCATTCAATTCGTATTATAGTGAAGCCTCAATTTAATATGATTTATAAGGCCTTTATTAAGCGGTGCTTATGCCAAGTTTCTGTCACATTTTACATGGGTGGTTATGTCACATTTTACATGGTGGTTATGTCACATTTTACATTGGTGGTTATGCCACATTTTACATTGGTGGTTATGTCACATTTTACATTGGTGGTTATGTCACATTTTACATTGGTAGTTATGTCACATTTTACATTGGTGGTTATGTCACATTTTACATGGGTGGTTGTGTCACATTTTACATTGGTGGTTATGTCACATTTTACATTGGTGGTTATGTCGCATTTTACATTGGTGGTTATGTCACATTTTACATTGGTGGTTATGTCACATTTTACATTGGTGGTTATGTCACATTTTACATTGGTGGTTATGTCACATTTTACATTGGTGGTTATGTCACATTTTACATTGGTGGTTATGTCACATTTTACATTGGTGGTTATGTCACATTTTACATTGATGGTTATGTCACATTTTACATTGGTGGTTATGTCACATTTTACATGGGTGGTTATGTCACATTTTACATGGGTGGTTATGTCACATTTTACATGAGTGGTTATGTCACATTTTACATTGGTGGTTATGTCACATTTTACATGGTGGTAATGTCACATTTTACATTGGTGGTTATGTCACATTTTACATGGTGGTAATGTCACATTTTACATGGTGGTTATGTCAAATTTTACATGGTGGTTATGTCACATTTTACATTGGTGGTTATGTCACATTTTACATTGGTGGTTATGTCACATTTTACATGGTGGTTATGTCACATTTTACATTGGTGGTTATGTCACATTTTACATTGGTGGTTATGTCACATTTTACATTGGTGGTTATGTCACATTTTACATTGGTGGTTATGTCACATTTTACATTGGTGGTTATATCACATTTTACAAGGGTGGTTATGTCACATTTTACATGGGTGGTTATGTCACATTTTACATGGGTGGTTATGTCACATTTTACATGGGTGGTTATGTCACATTTTACATTGGTGGTTATGTCACATTTTACATTGGTGGTTATGTCACATTTTACATGGTGGTTATGTCACATTTTACATTGGTGGTTATGTCACATTTTACATGGGTGGTTATGTCACACAGATGCCACATTTATGAATCTGTATAAAGCATGACATACAGTTCTTGATGA
>CM059801.1:40300000-40360000 GCA_030435695.1 Brachymystax lenok tsinlingensis
CCTAGGTGTCAATAGGTTTATGTCTCCTAGGTGTCAACAGGTTTTTGTCTCCTAGATGTCAATAGGTTTATGTCTCCTAGGTGTCAACAGGTGTTTGTCTCCTAGATGTCAACAGGTTTATGTCTCCTAGATGTCAACAGGTTTATGTCTCCTAGATGTCAACAGGTTTATGTCTCCTAGGTGTCAATAGGTTTATGTCTCCTAGATGTCAATAGGTTTATGTCTCCTAGGTGTCAATAGGTTTATGTCTCCTAGGTGTCAACAGGTGTTTGTCTCCTAGGTGTCAATAGGTTTATGTCTCCTAGGTGTCAATAGGTTTATGTCTCCTAGGTGTCAACAGGTTTATGTCTCCTAGGTGTCAATAGGTTTATGTCTCCTAGGTGTCAACAGGTTTATGTCTCCTAGATGTCAACAGGTTTATGTCTCCTAGGTGTCAACAGGTTTTTGTCTCCTAGGTGTCAACAGGTTTATGTCTCCTAGGTGTCAACAGGTTTTTGTCTCCTAGATGTCAATAGGTTTATGTCTCCTAGGTGTCAACAGGTTTATGTCTCCTACATGTCAATAGGTTTATGTCTCCTAGGTGTCAACAGGTTTTTGTCTCCTAGGTGTCAACAGGTTTATGTCTCCTAGGTGTCAACAGGTTTATGTCTCCTAGATGTCAATAGGTTTATGTCTCCTAGGTGTCAACAGGTTTATGTCTCCTAGATGTCAACAGGTTTATGTCTCCTAGGTGTCAACAGGTTTATGTCTCCTAGGTGTCAACAGGTTTATGTCTCCTAGATGTCAACAGGTTTATGTCTCCTAGGTGTCAACAGGTTTATGTCTCCTAGATGTCAACAGGTTTATGTCTCCTAGGTGTCAACAGGTTTATGTCTCCTAGGTGTCAACAGGTTTATGTCTCCTAGATGTCAATAGGTTTATGTCTCCTAGATGTCAACAGGTTTATGTCCAGGAGAATAAATAATGTAATGTAATATTTTTTTTAATTTTTAATGCTCCGCTGCTCACTCCACCAGAGGGATGGATCAATATCGTCCTGGGTGTGTGGGTATGTGTGGATCAATACCGCTCCGTCCTGGGTGTGTGGGTATGTGTGGATCAATACCGCTACGTCCTGGGTGTGTGGGTGTCTGTGTCTTTCCCAGTCATCAGTGTGAGTGTGTGTCTGTGTCTTTCCCAGTCGTTTGTGTGAGTGTGTATCCTGATTCACTCAGACAGGCTCAGTCATACAGCATATTGACATTTCAGACTCAGAGAACACACTTCTTCTGACTGTCTGACTGTCTGCCTGTCTGTCTGCCTGTCTGTCTGCCTGTCTGACTGTTTGACTGTCTGGCTGTCTGACTGCCTGTCTGTCTGCCTGTCTGACTGTTTGTCTGCCTGTCTGCCTGCCTGCATGCCTGCCTGCCTGCCTGCCTGTCTGACTGTCTGACTGTCTGCCTGTCTGCCTGTCTGCCTGCCTGTCTGCCTGTCGGCCTGTCTGACTGCCTGTCTGTCTGTCTGCCTGTCTGACTGTTTGTCTGCCTGTCTGACTGTCTGCCTGTCTGTCTGCCTGTCTGTCTGCCTGTCTGTCTGTCTGCCTGTCTGACTGTTTGACTGTCTGGCTGTCTGACTGCCTGTCTGTCTGCCTGTCTGACTGTTTGTCTGCCTGTCTGCCTGCCTGCATGCCTGCCTGCCTGCCTGCCTGCCTGCCTGTCTGACTGTCTGACTGTCTGCCTGTCTGCCTGTCTGCCTGCCTGTCTGCCTGTCGGCCTGTCTGACTGCCTGTCTGTCTGTCTGCCTGTCTGACTGTTTGTCTGCCTGTCTGACTGTCTGACTGTCTGCCTGTCTGACTGCCTGTCTGTCTGCCTGTCTGACTGTTTGTCTGCCTGTCTGCCTGCGTGCCTGTCTGACTGTCTGACTGTCTGCCTGTCTGACTGCCTGTCTGTCTGCCTGTCTGACTGTTTGTCTGCCTGTCTGCCTGCCTGTCTGACTGTCTGACTGTCTGACTGTCTGCCTGTCTGACTGTCTGCCTGCCTGTCTGTCTGTCTGTCTGTCTGCCTGCCTGTCTGACTGTCTGCCTGTCTGACTGTCTGTCTGTCTGCCTGTCTGACTGTCTGACTGTCTGCCTGCCTGTCTGACTGTCTGCCTGTCTGACTGCCTGTCTGTCTGTCTGCCTGTCTGACTGTTTGTCTGCCTGTCTGCCTGCCTTTCTGACTGTCTGACTGTCTGCCTGTCTGTCTGCCTGTCTGACTGTTTGTCTGCCTGTCTGCCTGCCTGTCTGACTGTCTGACTGTCTGCCTGTCTGACTGTCTGCCTGTCTGACTGTCTGCTATAGGATATTCCTTATTTTAAACTGGGTGGTTCGAGCCCTGAAAGCTGATTGGCTGACAGCTGTGGTATATCAGACCTTATACCACGGGTATGACAAAACATGTATTTTTACTGCTCTAATTATATTGGTAATCAGTTTATAATAACAGTAAGGCACCTCTGGGGTCTGTGGTATATCGCCAATATACCATGGCTAAGGGTTGTGTCCAGGCACTCCCATGTTGCGTTGTGCATTAGAACAGCCCTTAGCCGTGATATACTGGCCATATACCACACCCCCAGTCCCACCCATAGGATATTCCCTGATATAGACCACACCCCCCCGTCCCACCCATAGGATATTCCCTGATATAGACCACACCCCCTGACCACACCCCCAATCTCAGCCATAGGATATTCCCTGATATAGACCACACCCCCAATCTCAGCCATAGGATATTCCCTGACATAGACCACACCCCCAATCTCAGCTATTGGATATTCCCTGATACATAAAAGTATCTCATCTTGCTCTGCATAAACAGCATAAAATCAGCAAATATATGAAAGATTTTACCATACAAAAGCTTACACACACACACACACACACAAACCATACACATGTTATTGCTGGGAAAGGAGCGTAGCATGTTCTGTATACGTCTCAATCACATATTGACGGGACGCCTTAGGACCGCGTTAGCCCACCGAGCTAAAGCCTACAGGAAGTAGCTTAGGGGAGTTAGAGAGAGTTTAGTAATCAGCAAGATTACTCATCACAGTATCATGGTTCGTTAAACCACCTGTGTCACACCACACATCAGAGCAGTGTTCTAGCCCTGCTGTACTATGTACAGTGTCCTACCTTCCTGTTTATATTGATCTTCTCCCACTGGGCTGTGTGAGTGGAGGCTACGCTCTGTCACCTCCCGACATGTCCCCAGGTTTATCAATTAGACACACGCGTACAGTGAATGTGTGTGTCTGTCTATATCTGTCTGCGTGTGTGCGTGTGTGCCAGGGTGTCAGGGTGTGTGTGTGGAGTTAGGCAGGGGGAAATGGTGATAAATGATGTGAGGCAGAGAAAGGCTTTCTCTCTACAGACCAGACTGGATAAGTCATTACATTACAAACCACACGATAGCACTGATTTACAGAGAGAGAGAGAGAGAGAGAGAGAGAGAGAGAGAGAGAGAGAGAGAGAGAGAGAGAGAGAGAGAGAGAGAGAGAGAGAGAGAGATATGTTGTCATTGTTGTTTCTTCGCACTTTTTTAAATAGTTTATTTCACTTGGTTTGGTAATGTAAACATATCTTTCCCAGGCCAATAAAGCCCTCTGAATGAGATATGGTGCACTTATATTCTAAGACAATCACAGGAATTAAATAATTTTGTCTTCCACCGGTACATACTCACAATTACACTGATAGAGCGGGAGAGAGAGAGAGAGAGAGAGAGAGAGAGAGAGAAAGAGAAAAGGAGAGGGAGAAACACGGCAAGAGAGAAATCTACTGAGAGACAATTGTGTTTACCTTGTGGTCGATGATGCTGCTGTACCCCTGTAGGACTGGTGGATGAGGAGGTCTGACTGAGGCTCTCTGCTGCTGCTTGGTCTGCCAGCTTCTCCTGGCATCGCTCCTGTCTCTGGACCCCACCGCCGCACCCGCCATCCCGCTCTCAGTCGTGCTACCGTGGAAACCGGCGTTGTAGACGAGGAACAGGCTGGCGCACAGAGTGATGACGAGAAACACAGCTACTCCATGGTGCTGGAGGAACAACACAGAGAGAGAGAGAGACAGCTACTCCATGGTGCTGGAGGAATAACACAGAGAGAGACAGCTACTCCATGGTGCTGGAGGAATAACACAGAGAGAGACAGCTACTCCGTGGTGCTGGAGGAACAACACAGAGAGAGAAACACAGCTACTCCATGGTGCTGGAGGAACAACACAGAGAGAGAGAGACAGCTACTCCATGGTGCTGGAGGAATAACACAGAGAGAGAGAGACTGCTACTCCGTGGTGCTGGAGGAACAACACAGAGAGAGAGAGAGACAGCTACTCCATGGTGCTGGAGGAACAACACAGAGAGAGAAACACAGCTACTCCATGGTGCTGGAGGAACAACACAGAGAGAGAGACAGCAACTCCATGGTGCTGGAGGAACAACAGAGAGAGAGAAACACAGCTACTCCATGGTGCTGGAGGAACAACACAGAGAGAGAAACACAGCTACTCCATGGTGCTGGAGGAACAACAGAGAGAGAGAGAGATAACATCCCAATTAGAATTTGGACCAACATATTTGACAGGTTAATCCTACCAATAGCTCTTAACTTTATAATGTGGGACAAACATCCAATTGAAGCCCTACATGCAGAATTCTGTAGGAAAGTCGAAAGAAATACACCAACTAATGCATGTAGGGCAGAATTGGGCCGCTAACTTCCTTATTAGTAGAATTATTGTTATTATTATTATTATTATTATTATTATTATTATTATTATTATTGTTATTATTATTATTATTATTATTGTTATTATTATTATTATTATTATTATTATTGTTATTATTGTTATTATTATTATTATTGTTATTATTATTATTATTGTTATTATTATTATTGTTATTATTATTATTATTATCATTATCATTAATAGTATTATTATTATTGTTATTATTATTATTATTGTTATTAATATTATTATTATTATTATTATTGTTATTAATATTATTATTATTGTTATTATTATTGTTATTAATATTATTATTATTGTTATTATTATTATTATCGTTATTTTTATTATTATCATTATTGTTATTATTATTATTATTATTATTATTATTATTGTTATTATTATTGTTATTATTATTGTTATTAATATTATTATTATTATTATTATTATTATTATTATTATTATTGTTATTATTATTATTATTGTTATTGTTATTATTATTATTATTATCATTATTGTTATTATTATTATTATTATTATTGTTATTATTGTTATTATTATTATTATTGTTATTATTATTGTTATTATTATTATTATTATTATTATTGTTATTATTATTATTATTGTTATTATTATTATTATTGTTATTATTATTATCATTATCATTAATAGTATTATTATTATTGTTATTATTATTATTGTTATTATTATTATTATTATTATTATTGTTATTAATATTATTATTGTTATTATTATTATTATTATTATTATTGTTATTATTATTATTATTGTTATTATTATTATTGTTATTAATATTATTATTATTGTTATTATTATTGTTATTAATATTATTATTATTATTGTTATTATTATTATTATTATTATTATTGTTATTATTATTATTATTATTGTTATTATTATTATTGTTATTATTATTATTAATATTATTATTAGTTATAGAAGATACAGTTGAAGTTGGAAGTTTACATACACTTAGGGTGGAGTCATTAAAAGTCGTTTTTCCACCACTCCACAAATGTCTTGTTAACCAACTGTAGTTTTGGCAAGTCGGTTAGGACATCTACTTTGTGCATGACACAAGTAATTTTTCCAACAATTGTTTACAGACAGATTATTTCACTTGTAATTCACTGTACCACAATTCCAGTGGGTCAGAAGTTTACATACACTAAGTTGACTGTGCCTTTAAACAGCTTGGAAAATTCCAGAATAATGGTGTCATGGCTTTAGAAGCTTCTGATAGGCTAATTGACATCATTTGAGTCAATTGGAGGTGTACCTGTGGATGTATTTCAAGGCCTACCTTCAAACTCAGTGCCTTTTTGCTTGGCATCATGGGAAAATCAAAAGAAATCAGCCAAGACCTCAGAAAAAAATATGTAGACCTCCACAAGTCTGGTTCATCCTTGGGAGCAATTTACAAATGCCTGAAGGTACCACGTTCATCTGTACAAACAATAGTACACAAGTATAAACACCATGGGACCACGCAGCTATAATACCGCTCAGGAAGGAGACGCGTTCTGTCTCCTAGAGATGAACTTACTTTGGTGCGAAAAGTGCAAATCAATCCCAGAACAACAGCAAAGGACCTTGTAAAGATGCTGGAGGAAACAGGTACAAAAGTATCTATATCCAAAGTGAAACGAGTCCTATATTGACATAACCTGAAAGGCCGCTCAGCAAGGAAGAAGCCACTGCTCCAAAACCACCATGAAAAAGTCAGACTACGGTTTGCAACTACACATGGGGACAAAGATCGTACTTTTTGGAGAAATGTCCTCTGGTCTGATGAAACAAAAATAGAACTGTTTGGCCATAATGACCAGCATTATGTTTGGAGGAAAAAGGGGGAGGATTGCAAGCCGAAGAACACCATCCCAACCGTGAAGCACGGGGGTGGCAGCATCATGTTGTGGGGGTGCTTTTCTGCAGGAGGGGCTGGTGCGCTTCACAAAATAGATGGCATCATGAGGCAGGAAAATTATGTGGAAATATTGAAGCAACATCTCAAGACATCAGTCAGGAAGTTAAAGCTTGGTCGCAAATGGGCCTTCCAAATGGACAATAACCCAAGCATACTTCCAAAGTCGTGGCAAAATGGCTTAAGGACAAAGTCAAGGTATTGGAGTGGCCATCACAAAGCCCTGACCTCAATCCTATAGAAAATGTGTGGGCAGAACTGAAAAAGCGTGTGCGAGCAAGGAGGCCTACAAACCTGACTCAGTTACACCAGCTCTGTCAGGAGGAATGGGCCAAAATTCATCCAACTTATTGTAGGAAGCTTGTGGAAGGCTACCCGAAACGTTTGACCCAAGTTAAACAATTTAAATACTAATTGAGTGTATGTAAACCTCTGACCCACTGGGAATGTGATGAAAGAAATAAAAGCTGAAATAAATCACTCTCTCTACTATAATTCTGACATTTCACATTCTTAAAAACATGACTTGGTGGCAAAACCCTTTTTGGCAATCACAGAGGTCAGACGTTTTTTGTAGTTGGCCACCAGGTTTGCACACATCTCAGCAGGGATTTTGTCCCACTCCTCTTTGCAGATCTTCTCCAAGTCATTAAGGTTTCGAGGCTGACGTTTGGCAACTCGAACCTTCAGCTCCCTCCACAGATTTTCTATGGGATTAAGGTCTGGAGACTGGCTAGGCCACTCCAGGACCTTAACGTGCTTCTTCTTGAGCCACTCCTTTGTTGCCTTGGCCGTGTGTTTTGGGTCATTGTCATGCTGGAATACCCATACACGACCCATTTTCAATGCCCTGGCTGAGGGAAGGAGGTTCTCACCCAAGATTTGACGGTACATGGCCCCGTCCATCGTCCCTTTGATGCGGTGAAGTTGTCCTGTCCCCCTTAGCAGAAAAACACCCCCAAAGCATAATGTTTCCACCTCCATGTTTGACGGTGGGCATGGTGTTCTTGGGGTCATAGGCAGCAGTTGATGCCAAAGAGCTCCATTTTGGTCTCTGAATCATTCAGATGTTCATTGGCAAACTTCAGACGGGCATGTATATGTGCTTTCTTGAGCAGGGGGGACCTTGCGGGCGCTGCAGGATTTCAGTCCTTCACGGCGTAGTGTGTTACCAATTGTTTTCTTGGTGACTATGGTCCCAGCTGCCTTGAGATCATTGACAAGATCCTCCCGTGTAGTTCTGGGCTGATTCCTCACCGTTCTCATGATCATTGCAACTCCACGTGGTGAGATCTTGCATGGAGCCCCAGGCCGAGGGAGATTGACAGTTCTTTTGTGTTTCTTCCGTTTGCGAATAATCGCACCAACTGTTGTCTCCTTCTCACCAAGCTGCTTGGCGATGGTCTTGTAGTTCCAGCCTTGTGTAGGTCTACAATCTTGTCCCTGACATCCTTGGAGAGCTCTTTGGTCTTGGCTATGGTGGAGAGTTTGGAATCTGATTGATTGCTTCTGTGGACAGGTGTCTTTTATACAGGTAACAAACTGAGATTAGGAGCACTCCCTTTAAGAGTGTGCTCCTAATCTCAGCTCGTTACCTGTATAAAAGACACCTGGGAGCCAGAAATCTTTCTGATTGAGAGGGGGTCAAATACTTATTTCCCTCATTAAAATGGTAATCAATTTATAACATATTTCACATGCGTTTTTCTGGATTTTTTTGTTGTTATTCTGTCTCTCACTGTTCAAATAAACCTACCATAAAAATTATAGACTGATCATTTCTTTGTCAGTGGGCAAACGTACAAAATCAGCAGGGGATCAAATACTTTTTTCCCTCACTGTAGGTAGAGTTATTAAAGTGACTATGCATAGATAATAACAGAGAGTAGCAGTGTGGGAGGGGGTGATGCAACCAGTGATGCAACCAGTCAGGATGCTCTCAATGTTGCAGCTGTAGAACCTTTTGAGGATCTCAGGACCCTCAGGACCCCCTATTTTCCTGTAGTCCACAATCATCTTTTTTGTCTTGATCATGTTGAGGGAGAGGTTGTTGCCCTGCCACATTCGACGAGCACACACGTTGGAGATGGTGTAGTATGATTCGATCTTAGTCCGTTATTGACGCTTTGCCTGTTTGATGGTTCGTCGGAGGGCATAGCGGGATTTCTTGTAAGCTTCCAGGTTAGAGCACCACACGGCCAGGTCTCTGACCTCCCTATATGCTGTCTCGTCGTTGTTGGTGATCAGGCCTACCACTGTTGTGTCGTCTGCAAACTAAATGATGGTGTTGGAGTCGTGCAGTCATGAGTGAACAGGGAGTACAGGAGGGGACTGAGCACGCACCCCTGAGGGGCCCACGTGTTAACGATCAGCGTGGCGGATGTGGTGTTACTTACCCTTACCACCTGGGGGCGGCCCGTCAGGAAGTCCAGGATCCAGTTGCAGAGGGAGGTGTTACGGGTCAGTAGTCATTTAGGCAGATTACCTTAGTGTTCTTGGGCACAGGGACTATGGTGGTCTGCTTGAAACATGTTGGTATTACAGACTCAGACAGGGAGAGGTTGAAAATGTCAGTGAAGACACTTGCCAGTTGGTCAGCGCATGCTCGCAGTACACGTCCTGGTAATCCGTCTGGCCCTGCGGCCTTGTGAATGTTGACCTGTTTAAAGGTCTTACTCACATTGGCTGCGGAGAGCGTGATCACACAGTCGTCCGGAACAGCTGGGGCTCTCATGCATGTTCCAGTGTTACTTGCCTCGAAGCGAGCATAGAAGTAATCTAGCTCGTCAAGTAGGCTCGTGTCACTGGGCAGCTCTCGGCTGTGATTCCCTTTGTAGTCTGTAATAGCTTGCAAGCCCTGCCACATTCGACGAGCACACACGTCGGAGATGTAGTATGATTCGATCTTAGTCCGTTATTGACGCTTTGCCTGTTTTATGGTTCGTCGGAGGGCATAGCGGGATTTCTTGTAAGCTTCCGGGTTAGAGTCCCGCTCCTTGAAAGCTGCAGCTCTATCCTTTAGCTCAGTCAGGATGTTGCCTGTAACCCATGGCTTCTGGTTGGGGTATGTACGTACAGTCACTGTGGGGACGACGTCATCGATGCACTTGTTGATGAAGCCTGTGACTTATGTGGTGTACTCCTCAATGCCATCGTAAGAATCCTGGAATATATTCCAATTAGATTTAAGTTTCCCTGCATGAAAGTCCCCGGCCACTAGGAGCGCCACCTCTGGATGAGTGTTTTCCTGTTTGCTTATGGCGGAATACAGCTCAATGAGTGCGGTCTTAGTGCCAGCATCGGTCTTTGGAGGTATGTAGACAGCTACGAAAAATACAGATGAAAAAAATATTTTGTTTCTTATCTACTTCATTTGCTTTGGCAATGTTAACATATGTTTCCCATGCCAATAAAGCCCTTACATTTAAATTGAATTGAGAGAGAGAGAGAGAGAGAGAGAGAGAGAGCTACCCCTTGGTGCTGGAGGAACAACACACAGAGAGACAGACACACACAATCACATAGACAGTCAAACACACAGCAGAGAAAAAGATGTTGACAAATTACCCAGATTACGGTCCACTAAGTATCCAGGCATTGGAACACCATGCTGAGTGGTTGTATTGTCCCCGCAGAAACACACACACTGTGTGCCAACAGACACACACACACACACACACACTCTGTGTCCCCGCAGAAATACTGCTCTGTTGCTAAACAACAAAAGAAAGACCGTTTTCCACAGGACTCTACTCTCCCCAGTGACCATGTGCTTTTTAAAAATAAATATTATCTGCAATAAAAGGTCAATATGAAGCTTGGCATATCGTTGACGGAATAGGTAGGCTTCCCCTACAGAACAACAATGAGATTCCATATTGCAATTTTATTCTGGAATAGAATATGATTGTATTTAATGTGTTATAACAATGTAGATTCAACATAAAACACTATATAGGGCCATAAAAGTCCCGTAACAACGTGTGTGTCTATAAGTCCACATATACCGTACACTTCTAACACGACAGGTTACGTTGCAGACATCATCCATTCCTTGTAGAGCATATTATTTCCAGAAAACAGGAAATTATACACACACACTTCACAGTAGCTGTTACCGCATGACTTTTCATTACATGCATTATGCAAAGAAGGAAGAATTCAGTATTGACAACAAAAAAAAAAGTATTCTCATGGTGTGTACACTGAGTGGACAAAACATTAGGAACACCTTCTTAATATTCAGTTGCACCCCTGAAAGCTGCTCCACAGGGATGCTGGCCCATGTTGACTCCAATGCTTCCCACAGTTGTGTCAAGTTGACTGGATGTCCTTTCGGTGGTGGACCATTCTTGATACACACGGGAAACTGTTAAGTCTGGAAAACCCAGCGCTGTTGCAGTTCTTGACACTAACCCGGTGCTCCTACCGTACCCTGTTTAAAGGCACTTAAAATTGTCTCAAGGCTTTAAAAGTCCTTCTTTAACCTGTCTCCTCCCCTTCATCTACACTGATTGAAGTGGATTTAACAAGTGACATCAATAAGGGATAATATCTTTCACCTGGATTCACCTGGTCAGTTTGTCATGGTAAGAGCAGGTGTCCTTAATGTTTACGTACCCTCTCAGAGTCACCCTGCTAAAACGGAGCACAGCTCCTGCAGCTCTGCCCAACACTGGGTCATAGTCGATGGTACAGTTGTCTAAGAGGGGACTCCTACGGTAGGTACACCTACAGCTCATCCCTTGGCGGTAGCACTGTAGACGACTTTATCACTGACCTCAACCCAGAGTCTCTCAGAGCGTTCACAGTCAGCCCACGGACACCTCTCTCAGACCACAGTAAAATCACAGTGTGATCTGAGAAGAGCGGAACCCAACCATGAAGCCAACCACGGCCCAATAAATGACATGGTGAAAGTGAGTGAAAACAGTACAGAAATTGACCAAAAAAGCAATTAGTAGCCAAAAAACGCAATCTCCCCTGGGCAACTTTTTAGCCTTAAAACCTCTTAGGGCTAGGGGGCAGTGTTCGGAAGTACGGTGATGTTTGACGTGCCCAAAGTAAACTGCCTGTTACTCAGGCCCAGAGGCTAGGATATGCATATAATTGGTAGTATTGGATAGAAAACACTCTGAAGTTTCTACAAGTGTTAAAATAACGTTACCCCAATTACAGAACAATAATTATTGGAAAAACTATGCACTCTACAATCCTAAAAGGCCTGCGGTGCTGACGGTATTTTAAATGAAATTATCAAATAGCCAATTGTGATCTGGGTATCTTCAAACTCTACAACATTCTCCCCACTGCAGGTATTTCCCCCAATATTTGGAATCAAGAATTGATCACACCATTCTATGAAAATGTGTATAAATTTGACCCACATACTGTAATTTGAGAGGAATTTGCATTAACAGCAACTAAGGGAAAAGTCTCTGCAATATCATAAATAGCACACTACTTAATGTCCTTGATGAACACAACGTCCTGAGCAGAAGCCAGATTGGATTTTTACCAAATTACCACAACAGACCACTTTTACAGTGCATTCGGAAAGTATTCAGACCCCTTCCCTTTTTCCACATTTTGTTACGTTACAGCCTTACACTAAAATGTATTAAATAAAAAATGTTCCTCATCAATCTACACACAACACCCCATAATGTCACGATCTTCATAAGGGACAGACCAAGGCGCAGCGAGGCATCCAGTATACATGTTTATTATACAAAGCGTAACTCACGTAACTGGGTAAAACAACAAAGGGTAAACGTAACGAAGATCGTGAAGTCGAACACACTAAACACAAACAAGCTATGTCCAAACAATCACCCACAAAACCTAAATGAAAACCCCAAACATATATATGGTTCCCAATTAGAGACAACGACACACAGCTGCCTCTAATTGGGAACCATTACCCCAACATAGAAATACAACACCTAGAACAAAAACCCTACACCAAAACCAAAGCAAAAACACGCCAGCCTGTCTTTTCAGGCCTGGACGTGACACATAATGACATCACAATACCCCATAATGACATCCCAATACCCCATAATGACATCACAATACCCCATAATGACATCACAACACCCCATAATGACATCACAATACCCCACAATGACATCACAATACCCCACAATGACATCACAATACCCCATAATGACATCACAATACCCCATAATGACATCACAACACCCCATAATGACATCACAATACCCCATAATGACATCACAATACCCCATAATGACATAAAAAATGTAAATCCCTTATTTACATAAGTATTCAGATCATTTTCTATGAGACTCGAAAATTGAGCTCAGGTGCATCCTGTTTCCATTGATCATCCTTGAGATGTTTCAACAGCTTGATTGGAGTCCACCTGTGGTAAATTCAATTGATTGGACATGATTTGGAAAGGCACACACCTGTCTATATAAAAGGTCCCACAGTTGAGAGTAAATGTTAGAGCAAAAACCAAGCCATGAGGTCGAAGGAATTGTCCGAGTAGCCCTGAGACAAGATTGTATCGAGGCACAGATCTGGGGAAGGGTACCAAAACATTTCTGTAGCATTGAAGGTCCCCAAGAACACAGTGGCATCCATCAATCTTATATTGAAGAAGTTTGGAACAAACAAGAGCAATCGGGGGAGAAGGGCCTTGGTCAGGGAGGTGACCAAGAACCCGATGGTCACTCTGACAGAGCTCCAGAGTTCCTCTGTGAAGATTGGAGAACCTTCCAGAAGGTCAACCATGTCTGCAGCACCTCACCAATCAGACCTTTATGGTAGAGTGGACAGGCGGAAGCCACTCCTCAGTAAAAGGCACATGACAGCCCGCTCAGACCATGAGAAACAAGATTCTCTGCTCTGATGAAAACCAAGATTGAACTCTTTGGCCTGAATGCCAAGCTTCACATCTGGAGGAAAAGTGGCACCATCCCTACGGTGAAGCATGGTGATGGCAGCATCATATTGTGGGGATGTTTTTTAGCAGCAAGGACTCGGAGACTAGTCAGGATCGAAAGAAAGATGAACATAGCAAAGTAAAGAAAGATCCTTGATGAAAACCTTCTCCAGAGCGCTCAGGACCTCAGACTGGGGCAAAGGTTCACCTTCCAACAGGACAACAACCCTAAGCACACAGCCAAGACAACACAGGAGTGGCTTCGGGACAAGTCTCTGAATGTCCTTGAGTGGCCCAGCCAGAGCCCGGACGTGAACCCGATCAAACATCTCTGGAGAGACATGAAAATAGCTGTGCAGCAACGCTCCCCATCAGAACCTGACAGAGCTTGAGAGGATCTGCAGAGAAGAATGGGAGAAACTCCCCAAATACAGGTGTGTCAAGCTTGTAGCATCATACCCAAGAAGACTCAAGGCTGTAATCGCTGCCAAAGGTGCATCAACAAAGTACTGAGTAAAGGGTCTGAATACTTATGTAAATGTGATATTTAAGTTTTTTATTTGTAATAAATTTTCTAAAATTTCTAAAAACCTGTTGTTGCTTTGTCATTATGGGGTATTGTGTGTAGATTGATGAGGGAAAAACAATTTCATAAATTTTAGAATAAGGCTGTAACAAAATGTGGAAAAAGTCAAGGGGTCTGAATACTTTCCGAAGGCTCTGTATACCCTCCTCTGTTTGGTCCACCAACCAGGACAATAGACTGGATCCCAGCCAGTGACTCAAAACAACGGCGGCGCCGGAGAAGGGGGAAACGCGGCGGTCTTCTGGTTAGGCTCCGTAGACGGGCACATCGTGCACCTCTCCCGAGTATTTTACTTGCCAATGTCCAGTCTCTGGACAACAAAGTAGACGAAATACGAGCAAGAGTTGCCTTCCAGAGAGACATCGGCGACAGCAACGTTCTTTCCTTCACGGAAACATGGCTCACTCAGGACACGTTATCAGAGTTGGTACAGCCACCTGGTTTCTCCACGCATCGCGCCGACAGAAACAAACATCTATCTGGTAAGAAGAAGGGTGGGGGTGTGTGTCTTATGATTAACGAGACGTGGTGTGATCATAACAACATACAGGAACTCAAGTCCTTTTGTTCACCTGACCTAGAATTCCTTACAATCAAATGCCGACCGCATTATCTACCAAGAGAATTCTCCTCGATTATAATCACAGCCGTATATATCCCCCCCCTCAAGCTGATACATCGACGGCACTGAAAGAAATCCATTGGACTCTGTAAACTGGAAACCACATATCCTGAGGCTGCATTTATTGTGGCTGGGGATTTTAACAAGGCTAATCTGAAAACAAGGCTCCCTAAATTTTATCAGCATATCGAATGTGCCACCCGGGCGGGTAAAATCCTGGATCATTGTTATTCTAATTTCCGTGATGCATACAAGGCCATTCTCCGCCCTCCTTTCGGCAAGTCTGACCATGACTCCATTTTGTTTCTCCCAGCCTACAGACAGAAACTAAAACAGGAAACGTCCGTTCTCAGGTCTGTTCCACGCTGCAAGATTGCTTCGAGCACGTGGACTGGGATATGTTCCGTATAGCATCTGACAACAACATTGATGTATACGCTGATTCGGTGAGAGAGTTTATTAGCAAGTGCATCGGTGATGTTGTACCCATAGCAAATATTAAAACCTTCCCCAACCAGAAACCGTGGATTGATGGCAGCATTCGCGCAAAACTGATAGCGTGAACCACTGCTTTTAACCAGGGTAAGGCTACCGGAAACATGACTGAATACAAACAGTGTAGCTATTCCCTCCGCAAGGCAATCAAACAAGCTAAGCGTCAATATAGAGACAAAGTAGAGTCACAATTCAACGGCTCAGACATGAAAGGAATGTGGCAGGGTCTACAGTCAATCACGGACTACAAAAAGAAAACCAGCCCCGTCGCGGACCACGACGTCCTGCTCCCAGACAAACTAAACAACTTCTTTGCTCGGTTTGAGGACAATACAGTGCCACCGACACTGCCCGCTACCAAAACCTGTGGGCTCTCCTTCACTGCAGCCAACGTGAGTAAAACATTTAAATGTGTTAACCCTCGCAAGGCTGCTGACCCAGATGGCATCCCTGGTCGTGTCCTCAGAGCATGCGCAGACCAGCTGGCTGGTGTGTTTACGGACATATTTAATCAGTCCCTATCCCAGGCTGCTGTTCCCACATGCTTCAAGAGGGCCACCATTGTTCATGTTCCCAAGAAAGCTAAGGTAACTGAGCTAAATGACTATCGCCCCGTAGCACTCACTTCCGTCATCATGAAGTGCATTTGAGAGACTAGTCAAGGATCATATCACCTCCATCCTGCCAGACAACCTGGACCCACTCCAATTTGCTTACCGTCCCAATAGGTCCACAGACAACGCAATCGCAATCACACTGCATACTGCCCTATCCCATCTGGACAAGAGGAATACCTATGTAAGAATGCTGTTCATTGACTACAGCTCAGCATTTAACACCATAGTACCCTCCAAGCTGGTCATTAGGCTCGAGACCCTAGGTCTCGACACAGCCCTGTGCAACTGGGTCCTGGACTTCCTGACGGGCCGGCCCCAGGTGGTGAGGGTAGGAAACAACATCTCCACCCCGCTGATCCTCAACACTGGGGCCCCACAAGGGTGCGTTCTCAGCCCTCTCCTGGACTCCCTGTTTACCCATGACTGCGTGGCCAAGCACGCATCCAACTCAATCATCAAGTTTGCTGACGACACTCCAGTGGTAGGCTTGATTACCAACAACAACGAGACGGCCTACAGGGAGGAGGTGAGGGCCCTCGGAGTGTGGTGTCAGGAAAATAACCTCTCACTCAACATCAACAAAACAAAGGAGATTATTGTGGACTTCAGGAAACAGGAGAGGGAGCACCCCCCCTATCCACATCGACAGGACAGTAGTGGAGAAGGTGGAAAGTTTTAAGTTCCTCGGCGTACACATCAGGGACAAACTGACACAGACAGCGTGGTGAAGAAGGCGCAACAGCGCCTCTTCAACCTCAGGAGGCTGAAGAAATTCGGCTTGTCACCAAAAACACTCACAAACTTCTACAGATGCACAATCGAGAGCATCCTGTCGGCTGTATCACCGCCTGGTACGGCAACTGCTCCGCCCACAACCGTAAGGCTCTCCAGAGGGTAGTGAGGACCGGGGGTAAACTACCTGCCCTCCAGGACATCTACACCACCCGATGTCACAGGAAGGCCAAAAAAGATCATCAAGGACAACAACCACCCGAGCCACTGCCTGTTCACCCCGCTATCATCCAGAAGGCGAGGTCAGTACAGGTGTATCAAAGCTGGGACCGATAGACTGAAAAACAGCTTCTATCTCAAGGCCATCAGACTGTTAAACAGCCATCACTAACATTGAGTGCTGGGTCTGCTGTACACAGATGACCTGGTGCTGCTGTCTCCCACTAAGGAGGGTCTGCTGTAATCAGATGACCTGGTGCTGCTGTCTCCCACTAAGGAGGGGTTACAGATGACATGTAGTTTATGAAGGTTGAAGGTTCAATCAGAACGGCTGTCTGAATGGCTTGTCACTTTTAAATTAATCTAGCACCATATAATTCGCATCACTTATCACACAGGCATAGCAGGTATCCATACGGTAGTGTTTATAATGTTATGTCATCAACAGAGCAGGTATGTACACTGAGTGTACAAAACATTAGGAACACCTTCCTAAATATTGAGTTGCATCCCCTTTAGCCCTCAGAACAGCCTCAATTTTTCGGGGCATGGACCTTGTAGAAGGTGTAGAAAGCGTTCCACAGGAATGCTGGCCCATCTTGACTCCAATGCTTCCCACAGTTCTCACATCAGAATTAGACGTTCATCCATGTTTCTCAAACGTCACATTTCGAAGTTGTTTAAAGTTCATGTTTAGGCATTAATCAGAAGCCACTGCCAGATTTCTGGATAGGGCTGCGCTCAGAGTATCCTGCCTTGGCAAATCGTGCTGTTAAGACACTGATGCACTTTGTAACCACGTACCTATGTGAGAGTGGATTCCCGGCCCTCACTAGCATGAAAACTAAATACAGACACAGACTGTGTGTGGGAAATGATTTAAGACTGAGACTCTCCAATACAACCCAACATTGCAGAGTTATGTGCATCCTTTCAAGCACACCTTTCTCATTAACCTGTGGTGAGTTATTCACCATTGTGATGAACAAATAAGGTTTCATATGTAAGATGGTTAAATAAAGAGCAAAATTGATTATTATTAAAATTATTGATTATTATTATATTATTATTTGTGCCCTGGTCCTATTAGAACTATTTGTCACTTCCCACGGTGCGGGTTGTGACAAAAACTCACACTCATTCTTATGTTTAATAAATGTATCATATAGTGTGTGTGTGTGTGTGTGTGTGTGTGTGTGTGTGTGTGTGTGTGTGTGTGTGTGTGTGTGTGTGTGTGTGTGTGTGTGTGTGTGTGTGTGTGTGTGTGAGAGTGAGCCGACCCTGGTGCTAGAGGGGGTACGCAGTTGGAGGTTGAATGTTTGAAGGGGTACCAGGACTATAAAAAGTTAGGGAACCACTGACCTATGGTAATAGTTGCACACGCTTACGCAAATTCGCCATACCCAACCATGCATTTTGCAAAACCTCTAGTGGCCAATTTCCCTGAGGTCCTCTGACATTGATGGATCAAAAAAGAAGCAAGTCAGTAAAGAACAAATTCCTACAACGACGGCGTACCGGGGAACAGTGGATTACCTGCCTTGTTCAGGAGCAGAACGACAGATTTTTACCTTGGCAGGTCGGGGATTCGATCCAGCAACCTTTCGGTTACTGGCCCAATGCTCTAACCACCAGGCTACCCTGCCGCCCCGGGACGTCGACTTATATCACGAGTGACCTGACTGTAAATTACAAGGTAACATATTTCTTAATAATTCACTAGGTGTCTATTGTTCAAAGCCCTGCAGTAATCTCCTTTTCAGACGAGAAAAGCTAATGAACACTAGGTTACAGGCACCGAAACAGTAAACTACAGTAGACTACGTGGCATTTACAGCAGCTGGAAAGAACATGCCTTCTGTAAGAGAATGAATTGTTCAATTGTGCAGACAAGCCGTTCTAGCCTAAAAACAGGCACACCTCGACAATAAGATGAATAATAGTTCTCTTACCGTAGGTGTCTTCATTTTGCAGGTACCTCGGTCGTATTATTTCCCGTTGTCTGCACGCGTGGCTCCACTTTTCCTCAAGGTATAAATCAGTTTATATAGAACGGCGGGAATAATATCTTCTTCTCGCATCCCGTCGCCGTCACCATCCAGTGTGGTGTGGTGTTGTGGAGGACTCTCTCTTCTCGTCTTTCTAGCGGCTCTGTGCGTGTCAGTCACATCACCTTCTGCCTGTGTAGAAATGGACAGAAAGCCAAGTGCGGCGATTCTCAGCTTACCGGACAGATGTTGCCTGCTGGGAGGTACTACGTGGTCTTAAAGTGGACCTGGTTCAGGTCGGAGGTAGAAAGCGAGCAACACCATGTGACTGTAGTCAATAGGGGATGCTGGAATACAGTGCAGAGCCACCGTAACCACAGTAACCACACAGAAAATATTTGGGTTTATTTTGATCCGTCAACGGCGCTGAATCCGCGGCCGATCTGCGCCAACCACCGGGCTGTCTGTGGTTCTGGATCTAATTCGGGTCCGTTTTCCGTCAGTTCTACGCCGAGTACGGTACTCTCTCTGAACTGACGGCCGATCTTAAGTTCACACTGGCTGCGCCGCTGTCCAAGGTGATGAACTGGTGTCGGCCGGGCTTCTCGCAGACTGTTAACACAGATAGTGAAGTAACCTGTCTCACAGCCTGCTATACATACGATCTTATCCCAGTGACTAATTATTAGTATCTGAACATTGTTGCTGACATCATAGTTTTACTGTATATATCCATATGGGACAGGTGAATTACAAGATATATAATATATAATAGGTTTACTGTATATATCCATATGGGACAGATGAATTACAATATATATAATATATAATAGTTTTACTGTATATATCTATATGAGACAGGTATTACAATATTTATAATATATAATAGGTTTACTGTATATATCCATATGAGACAGGTATTACAATCGCGACGGACCAAAGGGCTGTAAGGATAGGAACTAGTGGGTTACTGCCTTATTCCGTGACATCCAAACCAGTGGTGCGTGGTCCGTCACGAGGGTGAAGCGCCGTCCCAGTAAGTCATATTTCAGCGTCTCCAGCACCCACTTGATCGCTAGACATTCTTCCTCCACAGTGGAATGTCTTGGTTCCCGTGGCAACAGCTTCCGGCTAATGTATACGACTGGGTGTTCCTCACCTTCTTGTAGCTGTGAACGGCACCCACCCCTGTTTTGGACGCATTGGAAACAGGTACAAAAGTATCTATATCCACAGTAAAACGAGTCCTATATTGAGTCCTATATTGAAGTATCTATATCCACAGTAAAACGAGTCCTATATTGACATAACCTGAAAGGCCGCTCAGAAAGGAAGAAGCCACTGCTCCAAAACCGCCATAAAAAAGCCAGACTACGGTTTGCAACTGCACATGGGGACAAAGATCATACTTTTTGGAGAAATGTCCTCTGGTCTGATGAAACAAAAATAGAACTGTTTGGCCATAATGACCATCGTTATGTTTGGAGGACAAAGGGGGAGGCTTGCAAGTCGGAGAACACCATCCCAACCGTGAAGCACGGGGGTGGCAGCTTCATGTTGTGGGGGTGCTTTGCTGCAGGAGGGACTGGTACACTTCACAAAATAGATGGCATCATGAGGATGGAAAATTATGTGAATATATTGAAGCAAGACATCCCAAGACATCAGTCAGGAAGTTAAAGCTTGGTCGCAAATGGGTCTTCCAAATGGACAATGACCCCAAGCATACTTCCAAATTTGTGGCAAAACTGCTTAAGGACAACAAAGTCAAGGTATTGGAGTGGCCATCACAAAGCCCTGACCTCAATCCTATAGACAATTTGTGGGCAGAACTGAAAAAGCGTGTGCGAGCAAGGAGGCCTACAAACCTGACTCAGTTACACCAGCTCTGTCAGGAGGAATGGGCCAAAATTCACCCAACTTATTGTGGGAAGCTTGTGGAAGGCTACCCGAAACATTTGACCCAAGTTCAAAGGCAATTCTACCAAATATTAATTGAGTGTATGTAAACTTCTGACCCACTGGGAATGTGATGAAAGAAATACAAGCTGAAATAAATAATTTTCTCTACTATTATTCTGACATTTCACATTCTTATAATAAAGTGGTGATACTAACTGACCTAAGACAGGGAATTTTTACTAGGATTAAATGTCAGGAATTGTGAAAAACTGAGTTTAAATGTATTTGGCTAAGGTGTATGTACACTTCAAACTGTATCTATATGAGACAGGTACTACAGTAGATATAATATAAAATAATTTTACAATAGATATAATATGTCATATTGTTACTATGAGAGAGACAGACAGAGGAGAGAGAGAGGAGAGAGAGAGAGAGAGGGGGGAGAAAGAGGGAGAGAGAGGGGGAGAGAGAGGAGAGAGACAGAGACAGATAGAGAAAAAGAGAGAGAGAGAGAGAGAGAGAGAGAGAGAGAGAGAGAGAGAGAGAGAGAGAGAGAGAGAGAGAGAGAGAGAGAGAGAGAGAGAGAGAGAGAGAGAGAGAGAGAGAGAGAGAGAGAGAGAGAGAGAGAGAGAGAGAGAGAGAGAGAGAGAGAGAGAGAGAGAGAGAGAGAGAGAGAGAGAGAGAGAGAGAGAGAGAGAGAGAGAGAGAGAGAGAGAGAGAGAGAGAGAGAGAGAGAGAGAGAGAGAGAGAGAGAGAGAGAGAGATGAAGAGAGAGAGAGAGAGAGAGAGAGAGAGAGAGAGAGAGAGAGAGAGAGAGAGAGAGAGAGAGAGAGAGAGAGAGGAGAGAGATGAAGAGAGAGAGGAGAGAGAGAAAAAGAGAGAGAGAGAAGAGAGATGAAGAGAGAGAGAGAGAGAGAGAGAGAGAGAGAGAGAGAGAGAGAGAGAGAGAGAGAGAGAGAGAGAGAGAGATGTAGGTGTCATGGCCGTCGTAAGCACAAACACCTGCTGAGCTGATTAACATGCTGTTTCTGTTGTTGTTGCTGTGAATAAGGTGTGTTTGTGTGTGTGTGGCTGTAAATACGGCTGAAACTGATTAGCTGACTCTGACTCCACTCTCCTGTAATATGTAATGTACATAAACCTTTGACACCTCTCGCTTACATGTCATTTATATTTACTTAACTTCATGTTGTTGTTAAAAGTGCTTTCTGAATAAAATGTTATTTCGTTTGAATGGTTTGGCTCTGACAGTGCTGTCCTCTAGCTGTCCTCTAGCTGTCCTCTAGCTGTCCTCAAGCTGTCCTCTAGCTGTCCTCTAGCTGTCCTCTAGCTGTTCTCTAGCTGTCCTCTAGCTGTCCTCTAGCTGTTCTCTAGCTGTCCTCTAGCTGTCCTCTAGCTGTTCTCTAGCTGTCCTCTAGCTGTCCTCTAGCTGTCCTCTAGTTGCAAGGCTATGCTCACTGAGTCTGTACATAGTCAAAGTTTTCCTTAAGTTTGGGTCAGTCACAGTGGTCAGGTATTCTGCCGCTGTGTACTGTCTGTTTAGGGCCAAATAGCATTCTAGTTTGCTCTGTTTTTTTGTTAATTCTTTCCAATGTGTCAAGTAATTATCTTTTAGTTTTCTCATGATTTGGTTGTGTCTAATTGTGTTGCTGTCCTGGGGCTCTGTGGGTCTGTTTGTGTTTGTGACCAGCTTGCTTAGGGGACTCTTCTCCAGGTTCATTTCTCTGTAGGTGAAGTATTTGTTATGGTTGTAGAATTTAACGGCTCTTTTCTGGATTTTGATAATTAGCGGGTATCGGCCTAATTCTGTTCTGCATGCACTATTTGGTGTTTTACGTTGTACACAGTGGATATTCTGCAGAATTCTGCATGCAGAGTCTCAATTTGGTGTTTGTCCCATTTTGTGAATTCTTGGTTGGTGAGCGGACCCCAGACCTCACAACCATAAAGGGCAATGGGTTCTATAACTGATTCAAGTATTTTTAGCCAGATCCTAATTGGTTTGTCAAATGTTATGTCTCTCAGATTGTTCACAGCTTTGTGGAAGTTACCTGTGGTGCTGATGTTTAGGTCAAGGTATGTATAGTTTTCTGTGTGCTCTAGGGCAACGGTGTCTAGATGGAATTTGTATTTGTGGTCCTGGCGACTGGCCTTTTTTGGAACACCATTATTTTGGTCTAACTGAGATTTACTGTCAGGGCCCAGGTCTGTATCTTACTGTCAGGGCCCAGGTCTGTATCTTACTGTCAGGGCCCAGGTCTGTATCTTACTGTCAGGGCCCAGGTCTGTATCTTACTGTCAGGGCTCAGGTCTGTATCTTACTGTCAGGGCCCAGGTCTGTATCTTACTGTCAGGGCCCAGGTCTATATCTTACTGTCAGGGCCCAGGTCTGTATCTTACTGTCAGGGCCCAGGTCTGTATCTTACTGTCAGGGCCCAGGTCTGTATCTTACTGTCAGGGCCCAGGTCTGTATCTTACTGTCAGGGCCCAGGTCTGTATCTTACTGTCAGGGCCCAGGTCTCTATCTTACTGTCAGGGCCCAGGTCTGTATCTTACTGTCAGGGCCCAGGTCTGTATCTTACTGTCAGGGCCCAGGTCTGGCAGAATCTGTGCAGAAGATCTAGGTGCTGCTGTAGGCCCTCATTGGTTGGGGACAGAAGCACCAGATCATCAGCAAATGGTAGACATTTGACTTCAGATTCTAGTAGGGTGAGGCCGGGTGCTGCAGACTGTTCTAGTGCCCTCGCCAATTTGTTGATAAATATGATGAAAAGGGGAGGGGCTTAAGCTGCATCCCTGTCTCACCCCTCGACAATTTCCGACTTTGTCCCGGAAATTGTCTAGAATGGATTGAATTTGCTGATGCCTAATAGTTTTTTGGTAGATTTCCACACTACATTCCTTCCCTCTGTAGCATTTCTTAATATTAATAAGATCCTTTGGCTTTGATGCCTCATGATTGAGCATAGCTCTGTTCTAGTAGACTGTGATTTTGCTGTGATCTGATAAGGGGTGTCAGTGGACTGACTGTGGACGCTCTGAAAGACTCTGGGTTGAGGTCTGTGAAGAAGTAGTCTACAGTGCTACTGCCAAGACATGAGCTATAGGTTGTGACGGCCCTGAATGTGTCTGAACCGTCTCAGTGCTTCTCCTTCCCATACAGCGCTTCCCCTTTAATTCCCAACTAAATAGCCAGCATCAGCTGCGCTAAAGTGGGGTTGTGATGGAGACGCGAATGAGGATGTGTTCAACCCTCAGTTCCGAAGCTTCTCTATTCCGTTTGTTTTGTTGCCTTTAAAAGTGTACTTTGTAGCCTAATAGCAAGTTTACCCAGGATCGGATCCACTCTTTGCGTCCGTTGGACTAAACATCTCCGTTGTTCTTCGTGGCCTTTCTCCGCTGGAGATCTGTTGGCAGATTGGATTGTCTGACTGACCGACTGACTACCACCGTTTGGTATGCGGTATTTCATGTGTTTTGGTGTGATGTATAATGGGATTATTTATGTGGTCAGTTGTAATTGAGGACTTATTAAGATTTGATACGCTTTATGGTTGTGGTGAAATAATTGTTATTTTGATTGTATGATTGATACCGGGTTTACGCTACACCTTTATGAACGGACAAACATTGCGTGACTAAGGTCACTTGAGTTCCCTGATCTCCTTTACCGGGCTGGACTCTTTTAGGCCCGAGGTACAGGACTTTTCTGGAGGATCCATAGCTCATTCTTTGTTATATTATTATGTTTGTGTGATCATTTATGTTGGTAATACAACCCACGCAAAAGAATACCATTGTTTTGAAGTTATTTCCAATGTTTTAAGGGTTTATGAAAAGTGTATGTTCATCCTGACTTTTACATGAGTCCTTTGTATTGGTGTAGACTTGACGGACCAGATGAGACTCATTCCTTCCCAAACCAAAAGAAGAAACCAATATTTTATCTGGTAGGCACAACCTACCTGGCACCCCTATAAACTATAACCTCAAGTCAAAACCGTTACAAGGTGTACCTACCGTAGGAGTTCCCTCAAATCCTACCGTTGACTATGTACATACCCAGCGTGCAACAGAGCTGCAGGAGTTGTGACCCGTTTTTTGGGGTTATGTTGTCATAGTTATGTCTAGGGGGGCATATGGGAGAGGGAATGTTGTCACCTCCAGGCAGGTGTTTGTCCCCTTGTGTGTTGAGAGTGTCAGGTTCTTGTTCAGTTCTGGCATTTAGGTCTCCACAGACTAGTACATGTCCCTGGATCTGGAAATGATTTCTCCCCCCAGAAAGGAGAAGCTGTTTTCGTTAAAGTATGAGGATTCTAGTGGTGGGATATAGGGAGCACACAGGAGGATATTTTTCTCTGTTGAGATCATTTCCTTTTGAATGTCAAGCCAAATGTAAAATGTTCCTGTTTCGATTAATTTAATAGAGTGAGTTAGGTCTGCTCTATACCAAATTAGCATACCCCCTGAGTCTCTTCCCTGTTTCACACCTGGTAGTTTGGTGGATGGGACTACCAGCTCTCTGTAAACTAGAGGGAACCAGTGCAGATTAGTAAACATATAAATATAGGTTGTATTTACAACGTTGTTTGTGCTACAAGGGTTGCCCTGTTTTCATGGCAACGAGACAAACATCTTGCTGCTGTGATTGCACACTGCGGTATTTCACCTAACAGATATCAGTTTATCAATGTTAGACTTTTATTTTCTATTCTTTGTGGGTCTGTGATTTTATCAGGAAATGCAGCTCTGTTCTTTTGTGGTGCAGTGGTTGCACAGCCTCTCTCTCTCTCTCTCTCTCTCTCTCTCTCTCTCTGGTTGATTATGGTAATCCTGAAACAGGGTCTCTAATCGCTCAGCATCCCTGTTGCTGCGATGATGTTGATACAGCAGGTGTTTACGATTCCCTATGGCACCCTATTCCTTTTATAGCGCACTACTTTAGAGCCCTATTCCCTTTATAGTGCACTACTTTAGAGCCCTATACCCTTTATATCACACTACTTTAGAGCCCTATTCCCATTATAGCGCACTACTTTAGAGCTGTATTCCCTTTATAGCGCACTACTTTAGAGCCATATTCCCTTCATAGTGCACTACATTAGAGCCCTATTTCCTTTATAGTGCACTACTTTAGAGCCCTATTCCCTTCATAGTGCACTACTTTAGAGCCATATTTCCTTTACAGTGCACTACTTTAGAGCCCTATTCCCTTTATAGCGCACTACTTTAGAGCCCTATTGCATCCATAGGGCACTACTTTAGAGCCCTTTTCCCGTTATAGCGCACTACTTTAGAGCCCTATTCCCTTAATAGCACACTACTTTAGAGCCCTATTCCATTTATAGCGCACTACTTTAGAGCCCTATTCCCTTTATAGTGCACTACTTTAGAGCCCTATTCCCTTTATAGCGCACTACTTTAGAGCCCTATTCCCTTTATAGCGCACAACTTTAGAGCCCTATTCCCTTTATAGCGCACTACTTTAGAGCCCTATTCCCTTTATAGCGCACTACTTTAGAGCCCTATTCCCTTTATAGTGCACTACTTTAGAGCCCTATTCCCTTTATAGCGCACTACTTTAGAGCCCTATTCCCTTTATAGCGCACAACTTTAGAGCCCTATTCCCTTTATAGTGCACTACTTTAGAGCCCTATTCCCTTTATAGCGCACAACTTTAGAGCCCTATTCCCTTTATAGCGCACTACTTTAGAGCCCTATTCCCTTTATAGCGTACTAACTTAGAGCCCTATTCCCTTCATAGCGCACTATTTTAGAGCCATAATCCCTTTATAGCTCACTTTTTTCGAGCCCTATTCCCATTTTAGCGCACTACTTTTGAGCCATATTCCCTTCATAGCGCACTATTTTAGAGCCCTATTCCCTTCATAGCGCACTACTTTAGAGCCCTATTCCCTTCATAGCGCACTACTTTAGAGCCCTACTCCCTTTATATCGCATTACTTTAGAGCCATATTCCCGTTATAGCGCACAACTTTAGAGCCATATTCCCGTTATAGCGCACAACTTTAGAGCCCTATTCCCTTTATAGCTCACTTTTTTCGAGTCCTATTCCTTTTTTAGAGAACTACTTTAGAGCCCTTTTCCCTTTATAGCGCACTAGTTTAGAGCCATATTCCCTTTATAGCGCACAACTTTAGAGCCATAATCCTTTTATAGCACACTACTTTAGAGCCCTATTCCCTTTATAGTGCACTACTTTAGAGCCCTATTCCCTTTATAGTGCACTACTTTAGAGCCCTATTCCCTTCATAGCGCACTACTTTAGAGCCCTATTCCCTTCATAGCGCACTACTTTAGAGCCCTATTCCATTTATAGCGCACTACTTTAGAGCCCTATTCCCTTTATAGCGCACTACTTTTGAGCCATATTCCCTTTTTAGCACACTACTTTAGAGCCCTATTCCCTTTATAGCGCACTACTTTAGAGCCCTATTCCCTTTATAGTGCACTACTTTAGAGCCCTATTCCCTTTATAGCGCACTACTTTAGAGCCCTATTCCTTTCATAGGTTCTACTTTAGAGCCCTATTACCTTTATAGCGCACTACTTTAGAGCCCTATTCCCTTTATAGCGCACTACTTTAGAGCCCTATTCCCTTTATGGCGCACTACTTTAGAGCCTTACTCCCTTTATAGCGCAGTACTTTAGAGCCCTATTCCCTTTATAGCGCACTACTTTAGAGCCCTAATCCCTTTATAGCGCACAACTTTAGAGCCCTATTCCCTTTATAGCGTACAACTTAGAGCCATATTCCCTTCATAGCGCACTACTTTAGAGCCCTATTCCCTTTATAGCGCACTACTTTAGAGCCCTATTCCCTTTATGGCGCACTACTTTAGAGCCTTACTCCCTTTATAGCGCAGTACTTTAGAGCCCTATTCCCTTTATAGCGCACTACTTTAGAGCCCTATTCCTTTTATTGCGCACTACTTTAGAGCCCTATTCCCTTTATAGCGTACAACTTAGAGCCATATTCCCTTCATAGCACACTACTTTAGAGCCCTATTCTATTTATAGCGCACTACTTTAGAGCCATTTTCCCTTTATAGCGCACTACTTTATAGCCCTATTCCTTTTATTGAGCACTAACTTAGAGCCCTATGCCCTTTATAGCTTACTACTTTAGAGCCATATTCCCTTTTTAGCACACTACTTTAGAGCCCTATTCCCTTTATAGCGCACTACTTTAGAGCCCTATTCCCTTCATAGCGCACTACTTTAGAGCCCTATTCCCTTCATAGCGCACTACTTTAGAGCACTATTCCCTTTATAGCGCAGTACTTTATAGCCCTATTCCCTTCATAGCTCACTACTTTGGAGCCCTATTCCCTTCATAGCTCATTACTTTGGAGCCCTATTCCCTTCATAGCACACTACTTTTGAGCCATATTCCCTATATATGGCACTACTTTAGAGCCTAAACACGATGATCATAACAATAAACAATAACCCACCAACCTAAGTGCTAAACCCCAAACATATATATGGTTCCCAATTAGAGGTAACGAGACTCAGCTGCCTCTAATTCGGAACCATTACCCCAACATAGAAATGCACACCATAGAACAAAAGAAACCCTACACCAAGACAAAACTAAACACTCCAGCCTGAACACTCAGGCCTGGACGTTACACTTGTCTCAAAGTGGAGGAGAGATTGACTTCGTCACTACTTGTATTAATGAGAAGTTTTAACATGTTGAATGCATTGAGCTGTCTGTTTAAACTACTGGCGCACAGCTCAGACATCCATGAATACCCCATAAGACATGCCACCAGAGGTCTCTTCAAAGTCCCCAAGTTCAGAACAGACTATGGGAGGTGCACAGTACTACATAGAGCCATGACTACATGGAACTCTATTCCACATCAGGTAACTGATACAAGCAGTAGAATCAGATTTAAAAACAGATGAAAATACACCTTATGGAACAACGGGGACTGTGAAGAGACACTCACAGGCACATGATAAGACACGCACTCTACACGCATGGATGTTGTATTGTAAATATGTGATAGTGGAGTAGTGGCCTAAATGTATTGGGTAAAGTGTTATGAAATGTAACGTCATGTAGTCATTTAATTTGCAACTGTAACTGCCTGAAAGTTGCTGGACCCTAGGACCCCAGGATCCATAATAAACCCCAGGAAGAGTAGCTGCTGCCTTGGCAGGAACTAATGGGGATCCATAATAAACCCCAGGAAGAGTAGCTGCTGCCTTGGCAGGAACTAATGGGGATCTATAATAAACCCCAGGGAGAGTAGCTGCTGCCTTGGCAGGAACTAATGGAGATCCATAATAAACCCCAGGAAGAGTAGCTGCTGCCTTGGCAGGAACTAATGGAGGTACATTATGAACCAAAGGGAAAGAAGCTGCTGCCTTGACAGGAACTAATGGGGATCCATAATAAACCCCAGGAAGAGTAGCTGCTGCCTTGGCAGGAACTAATGGGGATCCATAATAAACCCCAGGAAGAGTAGCTGCTGCCTTGGCAGGAACTAATGGGGATCCATAATAAACCCCAGGAAGAGTAGCTGCTGCCTTGGCAGGACCTAATGGGGATCTATAATAAACCCCAGGGAGAGTAGCTGCTGCCTTGGCAGGAACTAATGGAGGTCCATAATGAACCCCAGGAAGAGTAGCTGCTGCCTTGGCAGGAACAAATGGGGATCCATAATAAACCCCAGGAAGAGTAGCTGCTGCCTTGGCAGGAACTAATGGGGATCCATAATAAACCCCAGGAAGAGTAGCTGCTGCCTTGGCAGGAACTAATGGAGATCCATAATAAACCCCAGGAAGAGTAGCTGCTGCCTTGGCAGGAACTAATGGGGATCCATAATAAACCCCGGGAAGAGTAGCTGCTGCCTTGGCAGGAACTAATGGGGATCCATAATAAACCCCATGGAGAGTAGCTGCTGCCTTGGCAGGAACTAATGGGGATCCATAATAAACCCCAGGGAGAGTAGCTGCTGCCTTGGCAGGAACTAATGGGGATCCATAATAAACCCCAGGGAGAGTAGCTGCTGCCGATAGAGAGGAGGAGGAGAAACTTGATCAGAGAAAGAGAGAGGATGAGAACCTTGATCAGATATTGAGGAAGAGAACCTTGATTAGATAGAGGAGAACCTTCATCAGCGAGAGAGAGAGGAGGAGAACCTTGATCAGATGGAAAGGAGGAGGAGAACCTTGATCAGATTAAGAGGAGGGGGAGAACCTTGATCAGATATAGAGGAGGAGGAGAACCTTAATCAGATAGAGAGGAGGAGGAGAACCTTGATCAGATAGAGAGGAGGAGGAGAACCTTGATCAGATAGAAAGGTCTTGGGGACCTGAATATTGACTGGTTTTCATCAAGCTGTCCACTCAAGAGGAAGCTTCTCGCTGTAACCGGTGCCTGTAATCTGGTTCAGATTATTAATCGACCTACCAGGGTGTTTACAAACACAACAGGAACAAGATCATCCACATGTATCGATCACATTTCTACTAATACTGTAGAACTTTGTTCTAAAGCTGTGTCCGTACCCATTGGATGCAGTGATCACAATATAGTTGGTATATCCAGGAAAGCCAAAGTTCCAACAGCTGGGCCTAAAATAGTGTATAAGAGATCATACTAAAGATTTTACTGTGACTCTTATGTGGATGATGTTAAAAATACATGTTGGTCTGATGTGATTAATGAGGAGCATCCAGACGCTGCACTTGATGCATTTATGAAATTGCTTCTTCCAATTATTGATAAACATCCACCTGTTAAGAAACTGACTGTTAGAACTGTTAAGGCTCCATGGATTGATGAGGAATTGAAGAACTGTATGGTTGAAGGAGATGGGGCAGAAGGAGTGGCTAATAAGTCTGGCTGCACATCTGACTGGCTGACTTACTGCACACTGAGAAATGATGTGACTAAACCCAACAAAAAGAAGAAACCGTATTATGAAGCCAAGATCAATGATATAAAGAATGATGGGATTTTGTTTTTGATTACTTTAAATGAAATGATGGGCAGAAAGACAAATTCAACTCTCATCTTTCATCGAATCTGCTGGTTTATTCATCCCAAAACCATTTGATGTTGCCAATTATTTTAATGATTATTTCATTGGCAAATTGGGCAAACTTAGGCAGGAAATGCCAACAACGAACAGTGAGCCATCGTATTCATGCATTAAAAAACGAATAATGAAAGAAAATCATTGCAAGTTTGAATTGTGTAAAGTTAGTGTGGGAGAGGTGGAAAAATGGTTGTTATCGGTCAATAATGACAAACCTCCTGGCATTGACAACTTAGATGGAAAGCTACTGAGGATGGTAGCTGACTCCATAGCCACTCCTATCTGTTATATCTTTAATCTGAGTCTAGAGGAAGGTGTTTGTCCTCAGGCCTGGAGGGAAGCCATCGTCATTCCGCTACCCAAGAGTGGCAAAGCGGCCTTTATTGGTTCTAACAGCAGACCTATAAGCTTGCTGCCAGCTCTTAGCAAACTGTTGGAAAAAATTGTGTTTGACCAAATACAATGCTATTTCTCTTTGTAAACAAATTAACAACTGACTTTCAGCATGCTTATAGAGAAGGGCACTCAACATGTACCGCACTGACACAAATGACTGATGATTGGTTGAAATAAATAAATAAGAAGATTGTGGGAGCTGTACTGTTAGATTTCAGTGCAGCCTTTGATATTATTGACCATAACCTGTTGTTGAAAAAAACGTATGTTATGGCTTTTTTTTTTTAGAGCTTTCTATCTAATATAACTCAGGGGGTTTCATTTAATGGAAGCTTCTCTAATGTCAAAGTTGAGGAGACTAAATTACTTGGTGTTACTTAAGATTGTAAACTGTCATGGTCAAAACATAGAGATTCAATGGTTGTAAAGATTGGGAGAGGTCTGTCCATAATAAAGAGATGCTTTTTTGACACCACACTCCATAAAGCAAGTCCTGCAGGCTCTAGTTTTGTCTGATCTTGATTATTGTCCAGTCGTGTGGTCCAGTGCTGCAAGGAAAGACCTAGTTAAGCTGCAGCTGGCCCAGAACAGAGCGGCACGTCTCCCTCTTCATTGTAATCAGAGGGCTGATATAAATACTATGCATGCCAGTCTCTCTTGGCTAAGAGTTGAGGAGAGACTGACTGCATCACTTCTTCTTTTTATAAGAAACATTTAATGTGTTTAAAATCCCAAATTATTTGCATAGTCAACTTACACACACCTCTGACACACACACTTATCCCACCAGACATGCCACCAGGGGTCTTTTCACAGTCCCCAAATCCAGAACAAATTCAAGAAAGCGTACAGTATTATATAGAGCCCTTATTACATGGAACATCCTTCCATCTCATATTGCTCAAATAAACAGCAAACCTGGTTTCAAAAAACAGACAAAGCAACACCTCACAACACAATGCATCCCCTATTTTACCTAGATAGTTTGTGTGTATGCATTGATATGTAGGCTACGTGTGCCTTTTTAAAAATGTATGTAGTTCTGTCCTTGAGCTGTTCTTGTCTATTGATGTTGTGTATTATGTCATTCTGTATAATGTTTCATGTTTTGTGTGGAGCCCAGGAAGAGTAGCTGCTGCTTTTGCAACAGCTAATGGGGATCCTAATAAAACACCTAATACCAAATAGTGTTTATAGCTTGTTAGGGAGAGGCAGCTGAGGGGTCGGTTTTGGAGAGCCTGGCGTGCCCAAAGTAAAATGCCTCCCATTCAGGCCCAGAAAATAGGATATGCATATATTTAGTACCATTGGATAGGAAACACTCTGAATCTTCCAAAACTGTTAACCATTTGTCTGTGAGTGAACGCATATAGCAGGCGAAACCCCGAGGAATTTCTGTCCTGGAAAAAGTGATTTTGACACATTGAACCCCTCCCTAATGAAAATGACCCTATAAAGGCATATGAATGCAGTACACGTCGCTTCCTTATGATGTCAACAGCCTCGAGACAGTGTATTCTTCCATTTTGGATGAATTAGACCAGAGAAAATGACCAAACAAGTGAGTCCCCTCTTGATGACAACAGTACCCAGCGCGCGCGCACGAGAAGTCACGGAGTGTCTTTTTTACCGTCGTTATCGATCAGTTTATATTCCGGTTGATTTATAATAGTAAATATACGTAAAAGTGTTCCTAAGGATACATTTAAAACTATGTTTGATTGTTCTTGGACAAGTTTATAGGTATAAGATGAACGAGTTCGCGTCACGTTTTAATGGAGGAGTGGAAGCTGTCGTTTCTGATTATAACGCCGCATAAACCAAATGGAGGATTTATGGATAAAATACGTTACTTTTTCTAACAAAAGAACCATGGATTGTCTTCGTTGGACACTTAGGATGACCTCAGCAGAAGTTCTTCAACAGGTAATTGATTTGTTTTTGCTGTGAAATGTGTTATGTGTGTGCCATGATGGCTAATCGATACATGGCTATTGGAAAAATATGTGAGGTGCTACTCTCAAACAATGAAATGTGCTGCTTTCGCCGTAAAGCCTTTTTGAAATCTGACAACGCTGTGATATTGCCAAGAAACAGAGCTTTTGATGAGTATGGAACACTTGTATATTGGTGGATGTTTAATAATTCAACTTTGAGATTTTGAATTTGGCGCTTTACATTTTCCCTGGTAGTGTCGGGACGAGCCCGCTAGCGCCCCACTGGGCCTTAATAGAAATTAAGTGATCAATGTTATTAAATTGAGACAAGGAAGATAATTTTTTATTCTGATATTCTCCATGAAGCGTTCAGTTAAAGCAAAGATTTTTATAACTAAACCTAGATAGGCCACAGCCTGTCATTTCCAATGGGAACAGATGAGTCATAGTGGGCAGAGCCAAGCACGAGCTAGCGAGATCCTATTGGCCCGTTCCAGCATACATCTGCATATTTCCGTTAGGGAACACCTACTCTGTAACTCAATTTGCCCTTTGCACTCCTTCTGAAAACTTTGGCAAAGGGTAAAGTCTACAAAACGTAGTCCACTCTGTTCATAACAGATTCTAGTTTGGGGAAATTAAAACTGTATTGAGATCAAACGTTTCATCGATGAGAAAATGTGCAGAAAGTCGGACAAATTCCATCTCCTTCCATCACTCTCACTGCTGACCACTGGGCTTGTAGTGAGTGGAAATGCCAAGCGGATGCTTCATATTTATACATCCAGGGAAATATCTGTCTCATTGTTCTATCTGTGGTTATAGACCTTAGCATAGACCTTCATATTGTTCTGATTGTTGGGTTAGTTTATTACAATGATTGACCTCTGAGTTGTTCACAGTTGGAATCCTCCTGCATTCTGTCAAGCAGTCTATATCTGTATCTATACAGTATATCTGTCAGGCAGTCTATATCTGGATCTATACAGTATATCTCTCAGGCAGTCTATATCTGTATCTATACAGTATATCTGTCAGGCAGTCTATATCTGGATCTATACAGTATATCTCTCAGGCAGTCTATATCTGGATCTATACAGTATATCTGTCAGGCAGTCTATATCTGGATCTATACAGTATATCTCTCAGGCAGTCTATATCTGTATCTATACAGTATATCTGTCAGGCAGTCTATATCTGGATCTATACAGTATATCTCTCAGGCAGTCTATATCTGGATCTATACAGTATATCTGTCAGGCAGTCTATATCTGGATCTATACAGTATATCTGTCAGGCAGTCTATATCTGGATCTATACAGTATATCTCTCAGGCAGTCTATATCTGGATCTATACAGTATATCTGTCAAGCAGTCTATATCTGTATCTATACAGTATATCTGTCAAGCAGTCTATATCTGGATCTATACAGTATATCTGTCAAGCAGTCTACATCTAGCCAGCAGCATACCACCCTGCATCTGACTGCTGGCTTGCTTCTGAAGCTAAGCAGGGTTGGTCCTGGTCAGTCCCTGGATGGGAGACCAGATGCTGCTGGAAGTGTTGTTGTAGGGCCAGTAGGAGGGCACTCTTTCCTTGGGTTTAAAAAAACAATATCCCAATGCTCCAGGGCAGTGATTGGGGACATTGCCCTGTCTAGGGTGCTGTTTTTCAGATGAGATGTTAAACAGGTGTCCTGACTATCTGTGGTCACTAAAAATCCAAAGGCACTTATTGTAAGAGTAGGGGTGTTAACACTGGTGTCCTGGCTAAATTCCCAAGCTGTCCCTCATACCATCATGGTCACCTAATCATCCCCAGCTTATAATTGGCTCATTCATCCCCCTCCCCTGTAACTATTCCCCAGGTTGTTGCTGTAAATGAGAACATGTTCTCAGTCATCTTACCTGGTAAAATGAAAAAATATATCTAATATGTGGATCTACAAGACAGGAATGTCAGTGCTCTGCCATGGCCAGTGAAGAGCCTGGATCTCAATCCCATTGAGCACATCTGGGACTTGTTGGATTGGAGGGTGAGGGCTAGGGCCATTCCCCCAGAAATGTCTGGGAACTTGCAGGTGCCTTGGTGGAAGAGTGGGGTAACATCTCACAGCAAGAACTGGCAAATCTGGTGCAGTCCACGAAGAGGAGATGCACTGCAGTACTTAATGCAGCTGGTGGCCACACCAGATACTGACTGTTACTTTTGATTTTTCACCCCTTTGTTCAGGGACACATTATTCAATTTCTGTGAGTCACATGTCTGTGGAACTTGTTCAGTTTATGTCTCAGTTGTTGAATCTTGTTATGTTCAAACAAATATTTACACATGTTAAATTTGCTGAAAATAAACACAGTTGACCGTGAGAGGACGTTTTTTTTTGTTGCTGAGTTTATAATTGGAGGACACAGGATGTAATCTTTACTTGTAATTTATTAGTAATTGATTTAACACCACCATCTATCGTGGAGACCAATACTCAACTATCTCTATTGCTCACAGAACGGTTACCAACCTAGGACCGGTGATAGCGCCACCTATTGGTTAGATGAGCCAGCATCATGTATCACTCTATAACACTATGTATCAACCAAAGACACCAAAGGAAAATGAAAAAACCAGAATGCTAGGCTCTACTAGAGTACAATATAAATGTCATGGGGATTTCCCATTGAGCCGAACGACAGCCTTTTATCGTGAATCTCCGCCACCGCAGGAACAGTGCCTTGACATTTCATTTGGGCTTTGTCCCTGAATGTACGTGATAGGGATTGAATAGAGCCCCTAGTTATGGATTCAGTCAAAGAATTCCAACGATTCACAATTTGATGAAAACATTACCATTATTTAGATTGTAACAATAGCATACAGAAACTATACAGAAACTATACAGAAACTACACCGAAATTATACAGAAACTATACAGAAATTATACAGAAACTATACAGAAACTATACAGATATTATACAGAAACCATACAGAAACTATACAGATATTATACAGAAACTATACAGAAACTATACAGAAATTATACAGAAACTATACAGAAACTATACAGATATTATACAGAAACTATACAGATATTATACAGAAACTACACAGAAACTATACAGAAACTATACAGATATTATACAGAAACTATACAGAAACTATACAGAAATTATACAGAAACTATACAGAAACTATACAGATATTATACAGAAACTATATAGAAATTATACAGAAACTATACAGAAACTATACAGATATTATACAGAAACTATACAGAAACTATACATAAATTATACAGAAACTATACAGAAACTATACAGATATTATACAGAAACTATACAGAAATTATACAGAAACTATATAGAAATTATACAGAAACTATACAGAAACTATACAGATATTATACAGAAACTATACAGAAACTATACATAAATTATACAGAAACTATACAGAAACTATACAGATATTATACAGAAACTATACAGAAATTATACAGAAACTATACAGAAACTATACAGATATTATACAGAAACTATACAGAAACTATACAGAAATTATACAGAAACTATACAGATATTATACAGAAACTATACAGATATTATACAGAAACTACACAGAAACTATACAGAAACTATACAGAAACTATACAGATATTATACAGAAACTATACAGAAAATATACAGAAACTATACAGATATTATACAGAAACTATACAGAAACTATACAGAAATTATACAGAAACTATACAGAAACCATACAGATATTATACAGAAACTATTCAGATATTATAGAGAAACTTTACAGATTTTATACAGAAACTATACAGAAACTATACAGATATTATACAGAAACTATACAGAAACTATACAGATATTATACAGAAACTATACAGAAACTATATAGAAACTATACAGAAACCATACATCATCACCATCTACAAAACCAAAACCGTTACAGGAAGGTAACGGTTTCCACGTCATCTCCCGATCCCGACGTCCTCAGACGTTGAATATTGACTTTTATCACGGTTGACCTGGTTGGTAGCTACATGCTGAAGAACAACCTGATCAGTGCAGCACTGTGAAACTGTTACTTTCCCCTGAAAGACAGCTGTGTCTGTGTGTGTCTGTGTGTGTGTCTGTGTGTGTGTGTTTGTGTCTGTGTGTGTGTGTGTGTGTGTGTGTCTGTGTGTGTGTGTGTGTGTGTGTCTGTGTGTGTGTGTGTGTGTGTGTGTGTCTGTGTGTGTGTGTGTTAGTGTGTGTGTGTGTGTGTGTATGTCTATGTGTGTGTCTGTGTGTCTGTGTGTGTGTGTATGTCTATGTGTGTGTCTGTGTGTGTGTGTGTGTGTGTGTGTGTATGTCTATGTGTGTGTCTGTGTGTGTGTGTGTGTGTGTGTGTGTGTGTGTGTATGTCTATGTGTGTGTCTGTGTCTGTGTGTGTGTATGTCTATGTGTGTGTCTGTGTGTGTGTGTGTGTGTGTGTGTGTGTGTGTCTATGTGTGTGTCTGTGTGTGTGTGTGTGTGTGTGTGTGTGTGTGTGTGTGTGTGTGTCTGTGTCTGTGTGTGTGTGTATGTCTATGTGTGTCTGTGTGTGTGTGTGTGTGTGTGTGTGTGTGTGTGTGTGTGTGTGTGTGTGTGTCTGTATGTGTGTCTGTGTGTGTGTGTGTGTGTGTGTGTGTGTGTGTGTCTGTGTGTGTGTGTGTGTGTGTGTGTCTGTATGTGTGTCTGTGTGTGTGTGTTTGTGTGTGTCTGTATGTGTGTGTGTGTGTGTGTGTGTGTGAATGTCTGTGTGTGTGTGTGTGTGTGTTTGTGTGCGTGTGTGTGTGTCTGTGTGTGTCTGTGTGTGTGTGTGTGTGTCTGTATGTGTGTCTGTGTGTGTGTCTGTGTGTGTCTGTGTGTCTGTATGTGTGTGTGTGTGTGTGTCTGTATGTGTGTCTGTGTCTGTGTGTGTGTCTGTGTGTGTGTCTGTGTGTGTGTGTGTCTGTATGTGTGTCTGTGTGTGTGTCTGTGTGTGTCTGTGTGTGTGTCTGTGTGTGTGTCTGTGTGTGTGTGTGTGTGTCTGTATGTGTGTCTGTGTGTCTGTATGTGTGTCTGTGTGTGTGTCTGTGTGTGTCTTTGTGTGTCTGGGTGTGTGTGTGGGTGTCTGTATGTGTGTCTGTGTGTGTGTGTGTGTGTGTGTGTGTGTGTGTGTGTCTGTGTGTGTGTGTGTGTGTGTGTGTGTCTGTGTGTGTGTGTGTGTGTGTGTGTGTGTCTGTGTGTGTGTGTGTTAGTGTGTGTATGTGTGTCTGTGTGTGTGTGTGTTAGTGTGTGTGTGTGTGTCTGTGTGTGTGTGTGTGTGTGTGTGTGTGTGTGTGTGTGTGTGTGTCTGTGTGTGTTAGCGTGTGTGTGTGTGTCTGTGTATGTTAGCGTGAAGAGGAGAGGACCCTAGCCTGGTACTCTACTATAGAGGAAGAGGAGAGGACCCTAGCCTGGTACTCTACTATAGAGGGAGAGGAGAGGAGAGGACCCTAGCCTGGTACTCTACTATAAAGGAAGAGGAGAGGACCCTAGCCTTGTACTCTACTATAGAGGAAGAGGAGAGGAGAGGACCCTAGCCTGGTACTCTACTATAGAGGAAGAGGAGAGGAGAGGACCCTAGCCTGGTACTCTACTATAAAGGAAGAGGAGAGGACCCTAGCCTGGTACTCTACTATAGAGGAAGAGGAGAGGAGAGGAACCTAGCCTGGTACTATACTATAGAGGAAGAGGAGAGGAGAGGACCCTAGCCTCGTACTCTACTATAAAGGAAGAGGAGAGGACCCTAGCCTGGTACTCTACTATAGAGGAGAGGAGAGGACCCTAGCCTGGTACTCTACTATAGAGGAAGAGGAGAGGACCCTAGCCTGGTACTCTACTATAGAGGAAGAGGAGAGGAGAGGACCCTAGCCTGGTACTCTACTATAAAGGAAGAGGAGAGGAGAGGAACCTAGCCTGGTACTCTACTATAAAGGAAGAGGAGAGGACCCTAGCCTTGTACTCTACTATAGAGGAAGAGGAGAGGAGAGGACCCTAGCCTGGTACTCTACTATAGAGGAAGAGGAGAGGAGAGGACCCTAGCCTCGTACTCTACTATAAAGGAAGAGGAGAGGAGAGGACCCTAGCCTGGTACTCTACTATAGAGGAAGAGGAGAGGAGAGGAACCTAGCCTGGTACTATACTATAGAGGAAGAGGAGAGGAGAGGACCCTAGCCTGGTACTCTACTATAAAGGAAGAGGAGAGGACCCTAGCCTGGTACTCTACTATAGAGGAGAGGAGAGGACCCTAGCCTGGTACTCTACTATAAAAGAAGAGGAGAGGAACCTAGCCTGGTACTCTACTATAGAGGAAGAGGAGAGGACCCTAGCCTGGTACTCTACTATAAAAGAAGAGGAGAGGAGAGGAACCTAGCCTGGTACTCTACTATAGAGGAAGAGGAGAGGAGAGGACCCTAGCCTGGTACTCTACTATAGAGGAGAGGAGAGGAGTGGAACCTAGCCTGGTACTCTACTATAGAGGAAGAGGAGAGGACCCTAGCCTGGTACTCTACTATAAAGGAAGAGGAGAGGACCCTAGCCTGGTACTCTACTATAGAGGAAGAGGAGAGGAGAGGACCCTAGCCTCGTACTCTACTATAAAGGAAGAGGAGAGGACCCTAGCCTGGTACTCTACTATAGAGGAAGAGGAGAGGAGAGGAACCTAGCCTGGTACTATACTATAGAGGAAGAGGAGAGGAGAGGACCCTAGCCTGGTGCTCTACTATAAAGGAAGAGGAGAGGAACCTAGCCTGGTACTATACTATAAAGGAAGAGGAGAGGAGAGGACCCTAGCCTGGTACTCTACTATAGAGGAAGAGGAGAGGACCCTAGCCTGGTACTCTACTATAGAGGAGAGGAGAGGACCCTAGCCTGGTACTCTACTATAAAAGAAGAGGAGAGGAGAGGAACCTAGCCTGGTACTCTACTATAGAGGAAGAGGAGAGGACTCTAGCCTGGTACTCTACTATAAAAGAAGAGGAGAGGAGAGGAACCTAGCCTGGTACTCTACTATAGAGGAAGAGGAGAGGAGAGGACCCTAGCCTGGTACTCTACTATAGAGGAGAGGAGAGGAGTGGAACCTAGCCTGGTACTCTACTATAGAGGAAGAGGAGAGGACCCTAGCCTGGTACTCTACTATAAAAGAAGAGGAGAGGAGAGGAACCTAGCCTGGTACTCTACTATAGAGGAAGAGGAGAGGAGAGGACCCTAGCCTGGTACTCTACTATAGAGGAGAGGAGAGGACCCTAGCCTGGTATTCTACTATAAAGGAGTAGGAGAGGAGAGGACCCTAGCCTGGTACTCTACTATAGAGGAAGAGGAGAGGAGAGGACCCTAGCCTGGTACTCTACTATAGAGGAGAGGAGAGGACCCTAGCCTGGTACTCTACTATAAAGGAAGAGGAGAGGAGAGGACCCTAGCCTGGTACTCTACTATAGAGGAAGAGGAGAGGAGAGGACCCTAGCCTTGTACTCTACTATAGAGGAAGAGGAGAGGAGAGGACCCTAGCCTGGTACTCTACTATAAAGGAAGAGGAGAGGAGAGGACCCTAGCCTGGTACTCTACTATAGAGGAAGAGGAGAGGAACCTAGCCTTGTACTCTACTATAGAGGAGAGAAGAGGACAATAGCCTGGTACTCGACTATAGAGGAAGAGGAGAGGACCCTAGCCTGGTACTCTACTATAAAGGAAGAGGAGAGGAGAGGACCCTAGCCTGGTACTCTACTATAAAGGAAGAGGAGAGGACCCTAGCCTGGTACTCTACTATAGAGGAAGAGGAGAGGAGAGGACCCTAGCCTGGTACTCTACTATAGAGGAAGAGGAGAGCAGAGGACCATAGCCTCGTACTCTACTATAAAGGAAGAGGAGAGGAGAGGACCTTAGCCTGGTACTCTACTATAGAGGAAGAGGAGAGGAGAGGACCCTAGCCTGGTACTCTAATATAGAGGAAGAGGAGAGGAACCTAGCCTGGTACTCTAATATAGAGGAAGAGGAGAGGACCCTAGCCTGGTACTCTACTATAGAGGAGAGGAGAGGACCCTAGCCTGGTACTCTACTATAGATGAAGAGGAGAGGAGAGGACCCTAGCCTGGTACTCTACTATAAAGGAAGAGGAGAGGACCCTAGCCTGGTACTCTTCTATAGAGGAAGAGGAGAGGAGAGGACCCTAGCCTGGTACTCTACTATAAAGGAAGAGGAGATGACCCTAGTCTGGTACTCTACTATAGAGGAAGAGGAGAGGAGAGGACCCTAGCCTGGTACTCTACTATAGAGGAAGAGGAGAGGAGAGGACCCTAGCCTGGTACTCTACTATAGAGGAGAGGACCCTAGCCTGGTACTCTACAATAAAGGAAGAGGAGAGGAGAGGACCCTAGCCTGGTACTCTACTATGGAGGAAGAGGAGAGGACCCTAGCCTGGTACTCTACTATAGAGGAAGAGGAGAGGAACCTAGCCTGGTACTCTACTATAGAGGAGAGGAGAGGACCCTAGCCTGGTACTCTACTATAAAGGAAGAAGAGAGGAGAGGACCTAGCCTGGTACTCTACTATAAAGGAAGAGGAGAGGAGAGGACCCTAGCCTGGTACTCTACTATAGAGGAAGAGGAGAGGAGAGGACCCTAGCCTGGTACTCTACTATAAAGGAAGAGTAGAGGAGAGGACCCTAGCCTGGTACTCTACTATAAAGGAAGAGGAGAGGACCCTAGCCTGGTACTCTACTATAAAGGAAGTGGAGAGGACCTTAGCCTGGTACTCTACTATAGAGGAGAGGAGAGGACCCTAGCCTGGTACTCTACTATAGAGGAAGAGGAGAGGACCCTAGCCTGGTACTCTACTATAAAGGAAGAGGAGAGGACCCTAGCCTGGTACTCTACTATAGAGGAAGAGGAGAGGAGAGGACCCTAGCCTGGTACTCTTCTATAGAGGAAGAGGAGAGGAGAGGACCCTAGCCTGGTACTCTTCTATAGAGGAAGAGGAGAGGAGAGGACCCTAGCCTGGTACTCTACTATAAAGGAAGAGGAGATGACCCTAGTCTGGTACTCTACTATAGAGGAAGAGGAGAGGAGAGGACCCTAGCCTGGTACTCTTCTATAGAGGAAGAGGAGAGGAGAGGACCCTAGCCTGGTACTCTACTATAGAGGAGAGGACCCTAGCCTGGTACTCTACTATAGAGGAAGAGGAGAGCAGAGGACCCTAGCCTGGTACTCTACTATAAAGGAAGAGGAGAGGAGAGGACCCTAGCCTGGTACTCTACTATAGAGGAAGAGGAGAGGAGAGGAGAGGAGAGGACCCTAGCCTGGTACTCTACTATGGAGGAAGAGGAGAGGACCCTAGCCTGGTACTCTACTATAGAGGAAGAGGAGAGGAACCTAGCCTGGTACTCTACTATAGAGGAGAGGAGAGGACCCTAGCCTGGTACTCTACTATAAAGGAAGAAGAGAGGAGAGGACCCTAGCCTGGTACTCTGGTGGTTAGAGCGTTGGACTTGTAACCGGAGGGTTGCAAGTTCGAATCCCCAAGCTGACAAGGTAAAAATCTGTCGTTCTACCTCTGAACAAGGCAGTTAACCCACTGTTCCCCGGGCGCTGAAGACGTGGATGTTGATTAAGGCAGCCCCCCGCATCTCTCTGATTCAGAGGGGTTGGGTTAAATGCGGAAGACACATTTCGGTTGAAGGCATTTGGTTGCTCAACTGACTAATAATGGTGACTTTGACTACTATAAAGGAAGAGGAGAGGAGAGGACCCTAGCCTGGTACTCTACTATAAAGGAAGAGGAGAGGACCCTAGCCTGGTACTCTACTATAGAGGAAGAGGAGAGGAGAGGAGAGGACCCTAGCCTGGTACTCTACTATAGAGGAAGAGGAGAGGACCCTAGCCTGGTACTCTACTATAGAGGAAGAGGAGAGGAGAGGACCCTAGCCTGGTACTCTACTATAGAGAAAGAGGAGAGGAGAGGACCCTAGCCTGGTACTCTACTATAAAGGAAGAGGAGAGGACCCTAGCCTTGTACTCTACTATAGAGGAAGAGGAGAGGAGAGGAACCTAGCCTGGTACTCTACTATAGAGGAAGAGGAGAGGAGAGGACCCTAGCCTGGTACTCTACTACAAAGGAAGAGGAGAGGACCCTAGCCTGGTACTCTACTATAGAGGAAGAGGAGAGGAGAGGACCCTAGCCTGGTACTCTACTATAGAGAAAGAGGAGAGGAGAGGACCCTAGCCTCGTACTCTACTATAAAGGAAGAGGAGAGGACCCTAGCCTGGTACTCTACTATAGAGGAAGAGGAGAGGAGAGGAACCTAGCCTGGTACTATACTATAGAGGAAGAGGAGAGGAGAGGACCCTAGCCTCGTACTCTACTAAGGAAGAGGAGAGGACCCTAGCCTGGTACTCTACTATAGAGGAGAGGAGAGGACCCTAGACTGGTACTCTACTATAGAGGAAGAGGAGAGGACCCTAGCCTGGTACTCTACGATAATGGAGTAGGAGAGGAGAGGACCCTAGCCTGGTACTCTACTATAGAGGAAGAGGAGAGGAGAGGACCCTAGCCTGGTACTCTACTATAGAGGAGAGGAGAGGACCCTAGCCTGGTGCTCTACTATAAAGGAAGAGGAGAGGAGAGGACCCTAGCCTGGTACTCTACTATAGAGGAGAGGAGAGGACCCTAGCCTGGTGCTCTACTATAAAGGAAGAGGAGAGGAGAGGACCTAGCCTGGTACTCTACTATAGAGGAAGAGGAGAGGAGAGGACCCTGGCCTGGTACTCTACTATAAGAGGAAGAGAGAGGACCCTAGCCTGGTACTCTACTATAGAGGAGGAGAGGACCCTGGCCTGGTACTCTACTATAGAGGAAGAGGAGAGAGAGGACCTGGCCTGGTACTCTACTATAAAGGAAGAGGAGAGGACCCTAGCCTGGTACTCTACTATAGAGGAGAGGAGAGGACAGCCTGGTACTCTACTATAGAGGAAGAGGAGAGGACCCTAGCCTGGTACTCTACTATAAAGGAAGAGGAGAGGACCCTGGCCTGGTACTCTACTATAGAGGAAGAGGAGAGGAGAGGACCCTGGCCTGGTACTCTACTATAAAGGAAGAGGAGAGGAGGACCCTAGCCTGGTACTCTACTATAGAGGAAGAGGAGAGGAGAGGACCTGGCCTGGTACTCTACTATAGAGGAAGAGAGAGAGGGGAGAGAGAGAGGAGAGGACCTGGTACTCTACTATAGAGGAAGAGGAGAGGAGAGGACCCTAGCCTGGTACTCTACTATAGAGGAAGAGGAGAGGACCCTAGCCTGGTACTCTACTATAGAGGAAGAGAGAGAGAGGACCCTAGCCTGGTACTCTACTATAAAGGAAGAGGAGAGGAGAGGACCCTGGCCTGGTACTCTACTATAAGAGGAAGAGGAGAGGAGAGGACCTAGCCTGGTACTCTACTATAGAGGAAGAGGGAGGAGAGGACCCTAGCCTGGTACTCTACTATAGAGGAAGAGGAGAGGACCCTAGCCTGGTACTCTACTATAGAGGAAGAGGAGAGGACCTAGCCTGGTACTCTACTATAGAGGAAGAGGAGAGGAGAGGACCCTAGCCTGGTACTCTACTAAGGAAGAGGAGAGGACCTGGCCTGGTACTCTACTATAAAGAGGAGAGGAGAGGACCCCCTGGTACTCTACTATAGAGGAAGAGGAGAGGAGAGGACCTAGCCTGGTACTCTACTATAGAGGAGAGGAGAGGACCCTAGCCTGGTACTCTACTATAAAGGAAGAGAGGAGAGGACCCTAGCCTGGTACTCTACTATAGAGGAAGAAGAGGAGAGGAGAGGACCCTAGCCTGGTACTCTACTATAGAGGAAGAGGAGAGGACCCTGGCCTGGTACTCTACTATAGAGGAAGAGGAGAGGAGAGGACCTAGCCTGGTACTCTACTATAGAGAAGAGGAGAGGAGAGGACCTGGCCTGGTACTCTACTATAGAGGAGAGAGAGGAGGCTACTATAGAGGAGAGGACCTAGCCTGGTACTCTACTATAGAGGAAGAGGAGAGAGAGAGGAGCCTGGTACTCTACTATAGAGGAGAGGAGAGGACCTAGCCTGGTACTCTACTATAAGAGGAGAGGACTCCTGGTACTCTACTATAGAAGGAGAGGAGAGGAGAGAGGAAGCCTGGCTCTACTATAGAGGAAGAGGAGAGGAGAGGAGCTTGTACTCTACTATAGAGGAAGAGGAGAGAGAGAGACTAGCCTGGCCTGATGGTACTCTACTATAGGACCCTAGCCTGGTAGGAAGAGGAGAGGAGAGAGGAGAGAGAGCCTGAGCCTGGGTACTCTACTATAGAGGAAGAGGAGAGGAGAGGACCCTAGCCTGGTACTCTACTATAAAGGAAGAGGAGAGTAGAGGACCCTAGCCTGGTACTCGACTATAGAGGAGAGGACCCTAGCCTGGTACTCTACTATAGAGGAAGAGGAGAGGAGAGGACCCTAGCCTGGTACTCTACTATAAAGGAAGAGTAGAGGAGAGGACCCTAGCCTGGTACTCTACTATAGAGGAGAGGAGAGGACCCTAGACTGGTACTCTACTATAGAGGAAGAGGAGAGGACCCTAGCCTGGTACTCTACTATAATGGAGTAGGAGAGGAGAGGACCCTAGCCTGGTACTCTACTATAGAGGAAGAGGAGAGGAGAGGACCCTAGCCTGGTACTCTACTATAAAGGAAGAGGAGAGGAGAGGACCCTAGCCTGGTACTCTACTATAGAGGAAGAGGAGAGGAGAGGACCCTAGCCTGGTACTCTACTATAAAGGAAGAGGAGAGGAGAGGACCCTAGCCTGGTACTCGACTATAGAGGAGAGGAGAGGACCCTAGCCTGGTACTCTACTATAGAGGAAGAGGAGAGGAGAGGACCCTAGCCTGGTACTCTACTATAAAGGAAGAGGAGAGGAGAGGACCCTAGCCTGGTACTCGACTATAGAGGAAGAGGAGAGGAAAGGAGAGGACCCTAGCCTGGTACTCTACTATAAAGGAAGAGGAGAGGAGAGGACCCTAGCCTCGTACTCTACTATAAAGGAAGAGGAGAGGAGAGGACCTTAGCCTGGTACTCTACTATAGAGGAAGAGGAGAGGAGAGGACCCTAGCCTGGTACTCTAATATAGAGGAAGAGGAGAGGAACCTAGCCTGGTACTCTACTATAGAGGAAGAGGAGAGGACCCTAGCCTGGTACTCTAATATAGAGGAAGAGGAGAGGAACCTAGCCTGGTACTCTACTATAGAGGAGAGGACCCTAGCCTGGTACTCTACAATAAAGGAAGAGGAGAGGAGAGGACCCTAGCCTTGTACTCTACTATAAAGGAAGAGGAGAGGAGAGGACCCTAGCCTGGTACTCGACTATAGACGAAGAGGAGAGGAACCTAGCCTTGTACTCTACTATAGAGGAGAGCAGAGGACAATAGCCTGGTACTCTACTATAAAGGAAGAGGAGAGGAGAGGACCCTAGCCTGGTACTCGACTATAGAGGAAGAGGAGAGGAGAGGACCCTAGCCTGGTACTCGACTATAGAGGAAGAGGAGAGGAGAGGACCCTAGCCTGGTACTCTACTATAAAGGAAGAGGAGAGGAGAGGACCCTAGCCTGGTACTCGACTATAGAGGAAGAGGAGAGGAACCTAGCCTTGTACTCTACTATAGAGGAGAGCAGAGGACAATAGCCTGGTACTCTACTATAAAGGAAGAGGAGAGGACCCTAGCCTGGTACTCTACTATAAAGGAAGAGGAGAGGAGAGGACCCTAGCCTGGTACTCTACTATAGAGGAAGAGGAGAGGACCCTAGCCTGGTACTCTACTATAGAGGAAGAGGAGAGCAGAGGACCATAGCCTTGTACTCTACTATAAAGGAAGAGGAGAGGAGAGGACCTTAGCCTGGTACTCTACTATAGAGGAAGAGGAGAGGAAAGGAGAGGACCCTAGCTTGGTACTCTAATATAGAGGAAGAGGAGAGGAACCTAGCCTGGTACTCGACTATAGAGGAGAGGAGAGGACCCTAGCCTGGTACTCTACTATAGAGGAAGAGGAGAGGAGAGGACCCTAGCCTGGTACTCGACTATAGAGGAAGAGGAGAGGAAAGGAGAGGACCCTAGCCTGGTACTCTACTATAAAGGAAGAGGAGAGGAGAGGACCCTAGCCTCGTACTCTACTATAAAGGAAGAGGAGAGGAGAGGACCTTAGCCTGGTACTCTACTATAGAGGAAGAGGAGAGGAGAGGAGAGGACCCTAGCCTGGTACTCTAATATAGAGGAAGAGGAGAGGAACCTAGCCTGGTACTCTACTATAGAGGAAGAGGAGAGGACCCTAGCCTGGTACTCTAATATAGAGGAAGAGGAGAGGAACCTAGCCTGGTACTCTACTATAGAGGAGAGGACCCTAGCCTGGTACTCTACAATAAAGGAAGAGGAGAGGAGAGGACCCTAGCCTGGTACTCGACTATAGAGGAAGAGGAGAGGAACCTAGCCTTGTACTCTACTATAGAGGAGAGCAGAGGACAATAGCCTGGTACTCTACTATAAAGGAAGAGGAGAGGACCCTAGCCTTGTACTCTACTATAAAGGAAGAGGAGAGGAGAGGACCCTAGCCTGGTACTCGACTATAGAGGAAGAGGAGAGGAACCTAGCCTTGTACTCTACTATAGAGGAGAGCAGAGGACAATAGCCTGGTACTCTACTATAAAGGAAGAGGAGAGGAGAGGACCCTAGCCTGGTACTCGACTATAGAGGAAGAGGAGAGGAGAGGACCCTAGCCTGGTACTCGACTATAGAGGAAGAGGAGAGGAGAGGACCCTAGCCTGGTACTCGACTATAGAGCAAGAGGAGAGGAACCTAGCCTTGTACTCTACTATAGAGGAGAGCAGAGGACAATAGCCTGGTACTCTACTATAAAGGAAGAGGAGAGGACCCTAGCCTGGTACTCTACTATAAAGGAAGAGGAGAGGAGAGGACCCTAGCCTGGTACTCTACTATAGAGGAAGAGGAGAGGACCCTAGCCTGGTACTCTACTATAAAGGAAGAGGAGAGGAGAGGACCCTAGCCTGGTACTCTACTATAGAGGAAGAGGAGAGCAGAGGACCATAGCCTCGTACTCTACTATAAAGGAAGAGGAGAGGAGAGGACCTTAGCCTGGTACTCTACTATAGAGGAAGAGGAGAGGAACCTAGCCTTGTACTCTACTATAGAGGAGAGCAGAGGACAATAGCCTGGTACTCTACTATAAAGGAAGAGGAGAGGAGAGGACCCTAGCCTGGTACTCGACTATAGAGGAAGAGGAGAGGAGAGGACCCTAGCCTGGAACTCGACTATAGAGGAAGAGGAGAGGAGAGGACCCTAGCCTGGTACTCTACTATAAAGGAAGAGGAGAGGAGAGGACCCTAGCCTGGTACTCGACTATAGAGGAAGAGGAGAGGAACCTAGCCTGGTACTCTACTATAAAGGAAGAGGAGAGGACCCTAGCCTGGTACTCTACTATAAAGGAAGAGGAGAGGAGAGGACCCTAGCCTGGTACTCTACTATAGAGGAAGAGGAGAGGACCCTAGCCTGGTACTCTACTATAAAGGAAGAGGAGAGGAGAGGACCCTAGCCTGGTACTCTACTATAGAGGAAGAGGAGAGCAGAGGACCATAGCCTCGTACTCTACTATAAAGGAAGAGGAGAGGAGAGGACCTTAGCCTGGTACTCTACTATAGAGGAAGAGGAGAGGAAAGGAGAGGACCCTAGCTTGGTACTCTAATATAGAGGAAGAGGAGAGGAACCTAGCCTGGTACTCTACTATAGAGGAAGAGGAGAGGAGAGGACCCTAGCCTGGTACTCTACTATAGAGGAAGAGGAGAGGAGAGGACCCTAGCCTGGTACTCTACTATAGAGGAGAGGAGAGGACCCTAGCCTGGTACTCTACTATAGAGGAAGAGGAGAGGAGAGGACCCTAGCCTGGTACTCTACTATAAAGGAAGAGGAGAGGACCCTAGCCTGGTACTCTACTATAGAGGAAGAGGATAGGAGAGGAACCTAGCCTGGTACTATACTATAGAGGAAGAGGAGAGGAGAGGACCCTAGCCTCGTACTCTACTATAAAGGAAGAGGAGAGGACCCTAGCCTGGTACTCTACTATAAAGGAAGAGGAGAGGAGAGGACCCTAGCCTGGTACTCGACTATAGAGGAAGAGGAGAGGAACCTAGCCTTGTACTCTACTATAGAGGAGAGAAGAGGACAATAGCCTGGTACTCTACTATAAAGGAAGCGGAGAGGAGAGGACCCTAGCCTGGTACTCAACTATAGAGGAAGAGGAGAGGACCCTAGCCTGGTACTCTACTATAGAGGAAGAGGAGAGGAGAGGACCCTAGCCTGGTACTCTACTATAAAGGAAGAGGAGAGGAGAGGACCCTAGCCTGGTACTCTACTATAGAGGACGAGGAGAGGAGAGGACCCTAGCCTGGTACTCTACTATAGAGGAAGAGGAGAGGAGAGGAGAGGACCCTAGCCTGGTACTCTACTATAGAGGAAGAGGAGAGGACCCTAGCCTGGTACTCTATTATAGAGGAAGAGGAGAGGAACCTAGCCTGGTACTCTACTATAGAGGAGAGGAGAGGACACTAGCCTGGTACTCTACTATAGAGGAAGAGGAGAGGAGAGGACCCTAGCCTGGTACTCTACTATAGAAGAAGAGGAGAGGAGAGGACCCTAGCCTGGTACTCTACTATAGAGGAAGAGGAGAGGAGAGGACCCTAGCCTGGTACTCTACTATAGAGGAAGAGGAGAGGAGAGGACCCTAGCCTGGTACTCTACTATAGAGGAAGAGGAGAGGAGAGGAGAGGACCCTAGCCTGGTACTCTACTATAGAGGAAGAGGAGAGGACCCTAGCCTGGTACTCTACTATAGAGGAAGAGTAGAGGAGAGGACCCTAGGCTGGTACTCTACTATCGAGGAGAGGAGAGGACCCTAGCCTGGTACTCTACTATAGAGGAAGAGGAGAGGAGAGGACCCTAGCCTGGTACTCTACTATAGAGAAAGAGGAGAGGAGAGGACCCTAGCCTCGTATTCTACTATAAAGGAAGAGGAGAGGACCCTAGCCTGGTACTCTACTATAGAGGAAGAGGAGAGGAGAGGAACCAAGCCTGGTACTATACTATAGAGGAAGAGGAGAGGAGAGGACCCTAGCCTCGTACTCTACTATAAAGGAAGAGGAGAGGACCCTAGCCTGGTACTCTACTATAGAGGAAGAGGAGAGGAGAGGACCCTAGCCTGGTACTCTACTATAGAGGAGAGGAGAGGACCCTAGACTGGTACTCTACTATAAAGGAAGAGGAGAGGAGTGGAACCTAGCCTGGTACTCGACTATAGAGGAAGAGGAGAGGAGAGGACCCTAGCCTGGTACTCTACTATAGAGGAGAGGAGAGGACCCTAGCCTGGTACTCTACTATAAAGGAAGAGGAGAGGAGAGGACCCTAGCCTGGTACTCTACTATAGAGGAAGAGGAGAGGAGAGGACCCTAGCCTGGTACTCTACTATAAAGGAAGAGGAGAGGAGAGGACCCTAGCCTGGTACTCGACTATAGAGGAAGAGAAGAGGAACCTAGCCTTGTACTCTACTATAGAGGAGAGAAGAGGACAATAGCCTGGTACTGTACTATAAAGGAAGAGGAGAGGAGAGGACCTTAGCCTGGTACTCTACTATAGAGGAAGAGGAGAGGAGAGGACCCTAGCCTGGTACTCTAATATAGATGAAGAGGAGAGGAACCTAGCCTGGTACTCTACTATAGAGGAAGAGGAGAGGACCCTAGCCTGGTACTCTAATATAGAGGAAGAGGAGAGGAACCTAGCCTGGTACTCTACTATAGAGGAGAGGAGAGGACCCTAGCCTGGTACTCTACTATAGAGGAAGAGGAGAGGAGAGGACCTTAGCCTGGTACTCTACTATAAAGGAAGAGGAGAGGAGAGGACCCTAGCCTGGTACTCTTCTATAGAGGAAGAGGAGAGGAGAGGACCCTAGCCTGGTACTCTACTATAAAGGAAGAGGAGATGACCCTAGTCTGGTACTCTACTATAGAGGAAGAGGAGAGGAGAGGACCCTAGCCTGGTACTCTACTATAGAGGAAGAGGAGAGGAGAGGACCCTAGCCTGGTACTCTACTATAGAGGAGAGGAGAGGACCCTAGCCTGGTACTCTACTATAAAGGAACAGGAGTGGACCCTAGCCTGGTACTCTACTATAAAGGAAGAGGAGAGGACCCTAGCCTGGTACTCTACTATAAAGGAAGAGGAGAGGAGAGGACCCTAGCCTGGTACTCTACTATAGAGGAAGAGGAGAGCAGAGGACCCTAGCCTGGTACTCTACTATAAAGGAAGAGGAGAGGAGAGGACCCTAGCCTGGTACTCTACTATAGAGGAAGAGGAGAGGAGAGGAAAGGACCCTAGCCTGGTACTCTACTATGGAGGAAGAGGAGAGGACCCTAGCCTGGTACTCTACTATAGAGGAAGAGGAGAGGAACCTAGCCTGGTACTCTACTATAGAGGAGAGGAGAGGACCCTAGCCTGGTACTCTACTATAGAGGAAGAGGAGAGGAGAGGACCCTAGCCTGGTACTCTACTATAGAGGAAGAGGAGAGGAGAGGACCCTAGCCTGGTACTCTACTATAGAGGAAGAGGAGAGGAGAGGACCCTAGCCTGGTACTCTACTATAGAGGAAGAGGAGAGGAGAGGAGAGGACCCTAGCCTGGTACTCTACTATGGAGGAAGAGGAGAGGACCCTAGCCTGGTACTCTACTATAGAGGAAGAGGAGAGGAACCTAGCCTGGTACTCTACTATAGAGGAGAGGAGAGGACCCTAGCCTGGTACTCTACTATAAAGGAAGAGGAGAGGAGAGGACCCTAGCCTGGTACTCTACTATAGAGGAAGAGGAGAGGAGAGGAGAGGACCCTAGCCTGGTACTCTACTATGGAGGAAGAGGAGAGGACCCTAGCCTGGTACTCTACTATAGAGGAAGAGGAGAGGAACCTAGACTGGTACTCTACTATAGAGGAGAGGAGAGGACCCTAGCCTGGTACTCTACTATAAAGGAAGAAGAGAGGAGAGGACCCTAGCCTGGTACTCTACTATAAAGGAAGAGGAGAGGAGAGGACCCTAGCCTGGTACTCTACTATAGAGGAAGAGGAGAGGAGAGGACCCTAGCCTGGTACTCTACTATAAAGGAAGAGGAGAGGACCCTAGCCTGGTACTCTACTATAGAGGAAGAGGAGAGGAGAGGACCCTAGCCTGGTACTCTACTATAGAGGAAGAGGAGAGGAGAGGACCCTAGCCTGGTACTCTACTATAGAGGAAGAGGGGAGGAGAGGAGAGGACCCTAGCCTGGTACTCTACTATGGAGGAAGAGGAGAGGACCCTAGCCTGGTACTCTACTATAGAGGAAGAGGAGAGGAACCTAGCCTGGTACTCCACTATAGAGGAGAGGAGAGGACACTAGCCTGGTACTCTACTATAGAGGAAGAGGAGAGGAGAGGACCCTAGCCTGGTACTCTACTATAGAGGAAGAGGAGAGGAGAGGACCCTAGCCTGGTACTCTACTATAGAGGAAGAGGAGAGGAGAGGACCCTAGCCTGGTACTCTACTATAAAGGAAGAGGAGAGGACCCTAGCCTGGTACTCTACTATAGAGGAAGAGGAGAGGAGAGGACCCTAGCCTGGTACTCTACTATAGAGGAAGAGGAGAGGACCCTAGCCTGGTACTCTACTATAGAGGAAGAGGAGAGGAGAGGACCCTAGCCTGGTACTCAACTATAGAGGAGAGGAGAGGACCCTAGCCTGGTACTCTACTATAGAGGAAGAGGAGAGGACCCTAGCCTGATACTCTACTATAGAGGAGAGGAGAGGACCCTAGCCTGGTACTCTACTATAGAGGAAGAGGAGAGGACCCTAGCCTGGTACTCTACTATAGAGGAAGAGGAGAGGAGAGGACCCTAGCCTGGTACTCTACTATAGAGAAAGAGGAGAGGAGAGGAACCTAGCCTGGTACTCTACTATAAAGGAAGAGGAAAGGACCCTAGCCTGGTACTCTACTATAGAGGAAGAGGAGAGGAGAGGAACCTAGCCTGGTACTATTCTATAGAGGAAGAGGAGAGGAGAGGACCCTAGCCTCGTACTCTACTATAAAGGAAGAGGAGAGGACCCTAGCCTGGTACTCTACTATAAAGGAAGAGGAGAGGAGAGGAACCTAGCCTGGTACTCTACTATAGAGGAGAGGAGAGGACCCTAGCCTGGTACTCTACTATAGAAGAAGAGGAGAGGAGAGGACCCTAGCCTGGTACTCTACTATAAAAGAAGAGGAGAGGAGAGGACCCTAGCCTGGTACTCTACTATAAAGGAAGAGGAGAGGAGAGGAGCCTAGACTGGTACTCTACTATAGAGGAAGAGGACAGGAGAGGATCCTAGCCTGGTACTCTACTATAAAAGAAGAGGAGAGGAGAGGAACCTAGCCTGGTACTCTACTATAGAGGAAGAGGAGAGGAGAGGAACCTAGCCTGGTACTCTACTATAGAGGAGAGGAGAGGACCCTAGCCTGGTACTCTACTATAAAGGAAGAGGAGAGGAGAGGACCCTAGCCTGGTACTCTACTATAAAGGAAGAGGAGAGGAGAGGAACCTAGCCTGGTACTCTACTATAGAGGAGAGGAGAGGACCCTAGCCTGGTACTCTACTATAGAGGAGAGGAGAGGACCCTAGCCTGGTACTCTACTATAAAGGAAGAGGAGAGGAGAGGACCCTAGCCTGGTACTCTACTATGAAGGAAGAGGAGAGGAGAGGACCCTAGCCTGGTACTCTTCTATAGAGGAAGAGGAGAGGAACCTATCCTTGTACTCTACTATAGAGGAGAGAAGAGGACAATAGCCTGGTACTCTACTATAAAGGAAGAGGAGAGGAGAGGACCCTAGCCTGGTACTCTACTATAGAGGAAGAGGAGAGGAGAGGACCCTAGCCTGGTACTCTACTATAGAGGAAGAGGAGAGGAGAGGACCCTAGCCTGGTACTCTACTATAGAGGAAGTGGAGAGGAGAGGACCCTAGCCTGGTACTCTACTATAAAGGAAGAGGAGAGGAGAGGACCCTAGCCTGGTACTCTACTATAGAGGAAGTGGAGAGGAGAGGACCCTAGCCTGGTACTCTACTATAGAGGAGAGGAGAGGACCCTAGCCTGGTACTCTACTATAGAGGAGAGGAGAGGATTGGACCCTAGCCTGGTACTCTACTATAGAGAAAGAGGAGAGGAGAGGACCCTAGCCTGGTACTCTACAATATAGGAAGAGGAGAGGACCCTAGCCTGGTACTCTACTATAGAGTAAGAGGAGAGGAGAGGAACCTAGCCTGGTACTATACAATAAAGGAAGAGGAGAGGAGAGGACCCTAGCCTGGTACTCTACTATAAAGGAAGAGGAGAGGAGAGGACCCTAGCCTGGTACTCTACTATAAAGGAAGAGGAGAGGACCCTAGCCTGGTACTCTACTATAGAGGAAGAGGAGAGGAGAGGACCCTAGCCTGGTACTCTACTATAAAGGAAGATGAGAGGACCCTAGCCTGGTACTCTACTATAGAGAAAGAGGAGAGGAGAGGACCCTAGCCTGGTACTCTACTATAAAGGAAGAGGAGAGGACCCTAGCCTGGTACTCTACTATAGAGTAAGAGGAGAGGAGAGGAACCTAGCCTGGTACTCTACTATAAAGGAAGAGGAGAGGAGAGGACCCTAGCCTGGTACTCGACTATAGAGGAAGAGGAGAGGAACCTACCTTGTACTCTACTATAGAGGAGAGGAGAGGACCCTAGCCTGGTACTCTACTATAAAGGAAGAGGAGAGGAGAGGACCCTAGCCTGGTACTCTACTATAAAGGAAGAGGAGAGGACCCTAGCCTGGTACTCTACTATAGAGGAAGAGGAGAGGAGAGGACCCTAGCCTGGTACTCTACTATAGAGGAAGAGGAGAGGAGAGGACCCTAGCCTGGTACTCTACTATAGAGGAAGAGGAGAGGAGAGGACCCTAGCCTGGTACTCTACTATAGAGGAAGAGGACAGGAGAGGATCCTAGCCTGGTACTCTACTATAAAAGAAGAGGAGAGGAGAGGAACCTAGCCTGGTACTCTACTATAGAGGAAGAGGAGAGGAGAGGAACCTAGCCTGGTACTCTACTATAGAGGAGAGGAGAGGACCCTAGCCTGGTACTCTACTATAAAGGAAGAGGAGAGGAGAGGAACCTAGCCTGGTACTCTACTATAGAGGAGAGGAGAGGACCCTAGCCTGGTACTCTACTATAGAGGAGAGGAGAGGACCCTAGCCTGGTACTCTACTATAAAGGAAGAGGAGAGGAGAGGACCCTAGCCTGGTACTCTACTATGAAGGAAGAGGAGAGGAGAGGACCCTAGCCTGGTACTCTTCTATAGAGGAAGAGGAGAGGAACCTATCCTTGTACTCTACTATAGAGGAAGAGGAGAGGAGAGGAACCTAGCCTGGTACTCTACTATAGAGGAAGAGGAGAGCAGAGGACAATAGCCTGGTACTATACTATAAAGGAAGAGGAGAGGAGAGGAACCTAGCCTGGTACTCTACTATAGAGGAAGAGGAGAGGAGAGGACCCTAGCCTGGTACTCTACTATAGAGGAAGAGGAGAGGAGAGGACCCTAGCCTGGTACTCTACTATAGAGGAAGTGGAGAGGAGAGGACCCTAGCCTGGTACTCTACTATAAAGGAAGAGGAGAGGAGAGGACCCTAGCCTGGTACTCTACTATAGAGGAAGAGGAGAGGAGAGGACCCTAGCCTGGTACTCTACTATAGAGGAGAGGAGAGGACCCTAGCCTGGTACTCTACTATAGAGGAAGAGGAGAGGATTGGACCCTAGCCTGGTACTCTACTATAGAGAAAGAGGAGAGTAGAGGACCCTAGCCTGGTACTCTACAATATAGGAAGAGGAGAGGACCCTAGCCTGGTACTCTACTATAGAGTAAGAGGAGAGGAGAGGAACCTAGCCTGGTACTATACAATAAAGGAAGAGGAGAGGAGAGGACCCTAGCCTGGTACTCTACTATAAAGGAAGAGGAGAGGACCCTAGCCTGGTACTCTACTATAGAGTAAGAGGAGAGGAGAGGAACCTAGCCTGGTACTCTACTATAAAGGAAGAGGAGAGGAGAGGACCCTAGCCTGGTACTCGACTATAGAGGAAGAGGAGAGGAACCTACCTTGTACTCTACTATAGAGGAGAGGAGAGGACCCTAGCCTGGTACTCTACTATAAAGGAAGAGGAGAGGAGAGGACCCTAGCCTGGTACTCTACTATAAAGGAAGAGGAGAGGACCCTAGCCTGGTACTCTACTATAGAGGAAGAGGAGAGGAGAGGACCCTAGCCTGGTACTCTACTATAGAGGAAGAGGAGAGGAGAGGACCCTAGCCTGGTACTGTACTATAGAGGAAGAGGAGAGGAGAGGACCCTAGCCTGGTACTCTACTATAGAGGAAGAGGACAGGAGAGGATCCTGGCCTGGTACTCTACTATAAAAGAAGAGGAGAGGAGAGGAACCTAGCCTGGTACTCTACTATAGAGGAAGAGGAGAGAGGAGAGGAACCTGGCCTGGTACTCTACTATAGAGGAGAGGAGAGGACCCTAGCCTGGTACTCTACTATAAAGGAAGAGGAGAGGAGAGGAACCTAGCCTGGTACTCTACTATAGAGGAGAGGAGAGGACCCTAGCCTGGTACTCTACTATAAAGGAAGAGGAGAGGAGAGGACCCTAGCCTGGTACTCTACTATGAAGGAAGAGGAGAGGAGAGGACCCTAGCCTGGTACTCTTCTATAGAGGAAGAGGAGAGGAACCTATCCTTGTACTCTACTATAGAGGAGAGAAGAGGACAATAGCCTGGTACTCTACTATAAAGGAAGAGGAGAGGAGAGGACCCTAGCCTGGTACTCTACTATAAAGGAAGAGGAGAGGAGAGGACCCTAGCCTGGTACTCTACTATAGAGGAAGAGGAGAGGAGAGGACCCTAGCCTGGTACTCTACTATAAAGGAAGAGGAGAGGACCCTAGCCTGGTACTCTACTATAAAGGAAGAGGAGAGGAGAGGACCCTAGCCTGGTACTCTACTATAAAGGAAGAGGAGAGGAGAGGACCCTAGCCTGGTACTCGACTATAGAGGAAGAGGAGAGGAACCTACCTTGTACTCTACTATAGAGGAGAGGAGAGGACCCTAGCCTGGTACTTTACTATAAAGGAAGAGGAGAGGAGAGGACCCTAGCCTGGTACTCTACTATAGAGGAAGAGGAGAGGAGAGGACCCTAGCCTGGTACTCTACTATAAAGGAAGAGGAGAGGACCCTAGCCTGGTACTCTACTATAGAGGAAGAGGAGAGGAGAGGACCCTAGCCTGGTACTCTACTATAGAGGAAGAGGAGAGGAGAGGACCCTAGCCTGGTACTCTACTATAGAGGAGAGGAGAGGACCCTAGCCTGGCACTCTACTATAGAGGAAGAGGAGAGGACCCTAGCCTGGTACTCTACTATAGAGGAAGAGGAGAGGACCCTAGCCTGGTACTCTACTATAGAGGAGAGGAGAGGACCATAGCCTGGTACTCTACTATAAAGGAAGAGGAGAGGAGAGGAACCTAGCCTGGTACTCTACTATAGAGGAAGAGGAGAGGAGAGGACCCTAGCCTGGTACTCTACTATAGAGGAAGAGGAGAGGACCCTAGCCTGGTACTCTACTATAAAGGAAGAGGAGAGGAGAGGAACCTAGCCTGGTACTCTACTATAGAGGAAGAGGAGAGGAGAGGACCCTAGCCTGGTACTCTACTATAGAGGAGAGGAGAGGACCCTAGCCTGGTACTCTACTATAGAGGAAGAGGAGAGGAGAGGACCCTAGCCTGGTACTCTACTATAGAGGAAGAGGAGAGGAGAGGACCCTAGCCTGGTACTCTACTATAGAGGAAGAGGAGAGGAACCTAGCCTTGTACTCTACTATAGAGGAGAGAAGAGGACAATAGCCTGGTACTCTACTATAAAGGAAGAGGAGAGGAGAGGACCCTAGCCTGGTACTCTACTATAGAGGAAGAGGAGAGCAGAGGACCATAGCCTCGTACTCTACTATAAAGGAAGAGGAGAGGAGAGGACCTTAGCCTGGTACTCTACTATAGAGGAAGAGGAGAGGAGAGGACCCTAGCCTGGTACTCTACTATAGAGGAAGAGGAGAGGACCCTAGCCTGGTACTCGACTATAGAGGAAGAGGAGAGGAACCTAGCCTGGTACTCTACTATAAAGGAAGAGGAGAGGAGAGGACCCTAGCCTGGTACTCTACTATAGAGGAGAGGACCCTAGCCTGGTACTCTACTATAAAGGAAGAGGAGAGGAGAGGAGAGGACCCTAGCCTGGTACTCTACTATAGAGGAAGAGGAGAGGAGAGGACCCTAGCCTAGTACTCTACAAAAGAGGAAGAGGAGAGGAGAGGACCCTAGCCTGGTACTCTACTATAGAGGAAGAGGAGAGGAGAGGACCCTAGCCTGGTACTCTACTACAGAGGAAGAGGAGAGGAGAGGACCCTAGCCTGGTACTCTACTATAAAGGAAGAGTAGAGGAGAGGACCCTAGCCTGGTACTCTACTATAAAGGAAGAGGAGAGGACCCTAGCCTGGTACTCTACTATAAAGGAAGTGGAGAGGACCTTAGCCTGGTACTCTACTATAAAGAAAGAGGAGAGGACCCTAGCCTGGTACTCTACTATAGAGGAAGAGGAGAGTACCCTAGCCTGGTACTCTACTATAGAGGAAGAGGAGTGGACCCTAGCCTGGTACTCTACTATAAAGGAAGAGGAGAGGAGAGGACCCTAGCCTGGTACTCTACTACAAAGGAAGAGGAGAGGAGAGGACCCTAGCCTGGTACTCTACTATAGAGGAAGAGGAGAGGAGAGGACCCTAGCCTGGTACTCTACTATAAAAGAAGAGGAGAGGAGAGGACCCTAGCCTGGTACTCTACTATAGAGGAAGAGGAGAGGACCCTAGCCTGGTACTCTACTATAGAGGAAGAGGAGAGGACCCTAGCCTGGTACTCTACTATAGAGGAAGAGGAGAGGAGAGGACCCTAGCCTGGTACTCTACTATAGAGGAAGAGGAGAGGAGAGGAACCTAGCCTGGTACTCTACTATAAAGGAAGAGGAGAGGAGAGGAACCTAGCCTGGTACTCTACTATAAAGGAAGAGGAGAAGACCCTAGCCTGGTGCTCTACTATAAAGGAAGAGGAGAGGACCCTAGCCTGGTACTCTACTATAAAGGAAGAGGAGAGGAGAGGACCCTAGCCTGGTACTCTACTATAAAGGAAGAGGAGAGGACCCTAGCCTGGTACTCTACAATAGAGGAAGAGGAGAGGAGAGGACCCTAGCCTGGTACTCTACTATAAAGGAAGAGGAGAGGAGAGGACCCTAGCCTGGTACTCTACTATAAAGGAAGAGGAGAGGAGAGGACCCTAGCCTGGTACTCTACTATAGAGGAAGAGGAGAGAGAGAGGACCCTAGCCTGGTACTCTACTATAAAGGAAGAGGAGAGGAGAGGACCCTAGCCTGGTACTCTACTATAGAGGAAGAGGAGAGGAGAGGACCCTAGCCTGGTACTCTACTATAGAGGAAGAGGAGAGGAGAGGACCCTAGCCTGGTACTCTACTATAGAGGAAGAGGAGAGGAGAGGACCCTAGCCTGGTATTCTACTATAAAGGAAGAGGAGAGGAGAGGACCCTAGCCTGGTACTC